>CAUHTR010007407.1:0-79177 GCA_959609185.1 Schmidtea polychroa | reverse complement strand
TAAATATATTTGAGAAATATGATTGAACGACATTCGTTTTTTAAAATTTTTCATTAATATACTAATGTTTTATTAGTGCAAAAATACGTTTTAGATAAAGCAGACTGCAAAAGATGTTAGATAGGTACGACAAAGTGTCTACATTATAATAAGAATGATGTCATTTACTTAAATACAAGTGTAACGCCTCACTGTCGCTGCAAGATTTCAAACTGGTTTAAGGTGTTGAGAGATTTCTAATTGTTGTTGAGATTGTTAATTAGCTAGGAACAGTAGACTTAGTTTAGATTAGCTAACTATAAAGATTTTTAAAAATAGTGTATGTTTATCATAAGATTATTACTTTAAAAAAATTGTATTTTTGTTTCTAAAATTTGGCGCCATAAGAAATGAGAAATTAAGTAATTTCTTATTGTTATTGTTACTATTATTGTTATTAATATTTTTATTCAACAGAGAAGCTTTAGAGTATTTGCACGGAGCCGGTATTAAATTTGGAAAAGTTCGCGATCCTATTATTTTACTGGACGAACTGAAATGTAAAGGCACTGAATTTAGTATTGAAGAATGCCCACATGATCTTTGGAGAAAACACAATTGTAAATCGGAAGAAATTGCCGGCGTTATTTGCAAAGTTGATAGAGGTATAAAATGGATTAAGAATTTTATATATTGAAATATATATTTAGCATGTATGAATACCGAATTTAGATGCCAAAAAGACAAAATATGTATTAAAATGTCACAAATGTGTGATGGAAAGCCTGATTGTTCTGATAGCAGTGATGAACCTGAAGGACAATGCTTTTGTATGTTTGTTTATTATTTAAAAACCTAAATTTTTGAAAATTAGAAATTTAATAAAAGGACTTTCAGTATACTTTGTCTAATTTTCCAGTTTTAAGAGAAAAATATTAGAAAAGTATAAAATAAAAAAATTCATTAAAAATTCAATTTTTAAATAAAAAATTGTCTGTTATTATTTTTTAATATATTTTCCTAAATAAACTTATAAGTCAAATGTAAAAAGTAAAAAAAACATCTCCAAATATGATTAATCTCCAATTGACATTCCTCCACCTCCTTTGATATCTTCATCATCTGATTTAGTACTAAAAATTAATTAACAAATGTATTCTTACAATCTTGAACTTCTTCCACAGAAATATCTTTTATTCCTAAATTACTAGAGATTAAAAGATAATTTAATTTTTAAGGACAATATTTTCTAATAAATATTTCCCAAAGTTTATGTGTGTGTCCGCCTATACGCGTCCTCAATTTACATCTAAATTCTACGAAATTTTGTAGGGATACTTATAATACAAAACTTATGTCAAATGAAAAAAGAATTTTGAAATTGGATTAATATTCGTTAAAAAAAATAATTCCCCATTTGGTATAAATTAGGCAACCAGGTGATCATTACCAAATCAATATGCGTTAACGTGTGTAATTAAATGTGTAATGTATATATCAAATATTCATGTCGTGACTATTACTAATTCGGAGTTAATAGGAAAAAATCAATGGAAATCAGATGTTATTCTGCTGTCATTCATATATTCGTCAATTTGAGGTAATCTTTATAAAGCAGGCTATTCTACCTATATCCATTAAAATATCGAAAATTCGAACTTTTACCTTCGAAACGAAATCTATTTGCAAAAACAAAATTATTATCGATCTACCTATTTGTTTACACTGGTACACAAACTGATGTCGATTTGGATTTAGAAGTTGGTGTAAGCCAATTGGTGGATACTGTTGGATATTGTGGTTAACGTTTTCATTCTTTGATCAAGAGTTCAAAATTACAACTTATTTAAGTATAAAATCCAATTCCCTTTATAAAAGACAGACCGGCACACATTAAGCAGTTCAAATATTATTCATAAAGATATTTAATTATAATTTATTGAAATAGTAAATATATGTATATATATGTATATGTATATATTAATTTAATATCTTTTACAGTTAATCGTAGATAAAGGCTATTCCAAAACTTTGTCGTAATCCTTAAAAATTGTATTGATCTATTGTCATCTAATAACAAAATAATTTATCTATCAATGATGAAAATCCATGTCAAAGTTTTTACTTGTACAGCTATGATAGGTTAATTAGAAGAGCAAAATTAAATTAAATTTAATAATCAGATTATCGCAATTAATTTTGAAGAATTATATTTTTATTAAGTATCAGTAAAATTGGTGAATGGGCCTGATTCTTTTTCTGGGCGCATTGAGATTCAGAGATCTTTTTCAAAGGGAACAGTTTGTGATGATGGATTTACTAATTCAGAAGCGTCAGTAATTTGTAGGATGTTGGGTATTTCCGGCAGAGCACAAGCAGTTACTAATAACCGATTTGGACCGGGTAAAACATTTATTATTATTATTATTATTATTATTATTATTATTATTATTATTATTATTATTATTATTATTATTATTATTATTATTATTATTATTATTATTATTATTATTATTATTATTATTATTATTATTATATTATTATTATTATTATTATTATTATTATTATTATTATTATTATTATTATTATTATTATTATTATTATTATTATTATTATTATTATTATTATTATTATTATTATTATTATTATTATTATTATTATTATTATTATTATTATTATTATTATTATTATTATTATTATTATTATTATTATTATAGGTGTTGGTGAGATTGTTTTATCCAATCCCCGGTGTAGAGGTAATGAAACAAGCTTAGTGCAGTGTAATTCTTTCAAGTGGGGTGAGCACAAATGCTCTCACAAAGAAGATGCAGGAGTCATTTGTGGCCTTCCAATATTGGAACAATCAATAACAACAACTGTGGCTCCATTGAAAAAATCTGAGCAAGGTAGTCAATGTTAAATAGTTACAATTTAAGATTAATATTTTTAGTCCCTGGCGTAACATGCGGTAAAAAGCCAATCACTCAAAGACGTGGTCGAGTGGTTGGAGGATTCGAAACCGTTTACGGAGCTTTTCCGTGGCAAGTTGGAGTGAGACATAGAGTGGGTGATTATGATATTCACTGGTGTGGAGGTTCAATTCTCAGTGAAGATTGGATTATTTCTGCTTCACATTGTTATGAGTTAGTCATGTATAATTTATATATATATATTGGTCATCACTAAGTATAGATTTTAATTTGTTGTTTTATTGGATATAGTACAAATAACATTTCCATTTTTTTAAACAGCATTATATAGTAAGCTACGTAATAAGAATTTTGTCAGTTTTGGTTTCAGAAGTAAAGTTGAAACGGATATAATTCTTCTTTAAAACAAGGCAACACTTTTAATTTTATTTCTTTCTTCGACTGAATAAATTAAATGTTAATGAATTTTAAGACATCCAAAGAGTCAGAGGCCTCCCTAAAATGCATTTTAAAATATTCATTAAAATGACGATATACTTTTTTATAAAATATTTTAAGCATAAATAATTAATTTCAATATTAATAATTCATTGTAGAAAACCAAAAAATCAGTATTTCGTTAGAACAGGAGACTGGAACAATAATGAAATGGATATCTATGAACAAAGTTTTGAAATTGAAGAACTTTTTCTCAATCCAAAGTATAAAGGTTCGTTTTGAAGTCTTCTTCGTGATTTTAATCCATTCTATCTATTTGTAAAGTTTAAAATGTATAATCTAAATTATTGTTTCTCAACTCAAAACTCATCACGGACCGCAAAATATCTGCTTTTTTTAGCGCACCAGTGATAATTTTATTTTTTATTAAAAAAAATTCTTTCTTATAAAACAAACGGCCAACTACATTGAGCAATAAATATTTATTTTTTATTTAAGCAGTATTTATTAATTTACCGCGAATTAACACACACACGCACATCACAAACACATATGCAGTTTCCTTTTCTCCCTTACTTATATTTTAAGGCAGGGGTGGGGAACCTTTTTATTTCCATAGGCCACATTGACATTTTTCGCCTTCAAATGAGGCCGCAGTCAAAAAGTATTTTATTTATATTTCGTCCTTTGTACTCGGCGGGATACTTGTACAGTACGGTATATATACAATTCAGTAGTTACAAGCATTTTAATTAGTAAATCCTCAAAATTCATGGTTTTTTATAGTAAATTAAAATTTATTTTGATAAGGCTCCGGAGGCCGCAGATTCCCCACCCCTGTTTTAAGGTTTTCGCGGACCGGTCAGATTAGAGCTGTGAACAAGTGGTTGAGAAACACTGATCTAAATGGGTTTTTTCGTATTGATTAAAATATATTGTAATGCATTTGTTTTAAGACTTCTACAATTTCAATACAAATTTAATTTTTTTATTAAATATGAATTTTTAATTTAGATTCTAAACAATTTCTTGTAAACTTTTAAAAATTAATTTTATATCCCTTGACCTTTACCCAAGTTAACTTGTTCCTTTAAAATTTGGATAATTCTGAGGGTCCTTAGGTAACTCGTCTCCATATTTCATTCCATAACAGAATGAAGAAGATATTATAAAATGCAGATTTGGTTGATTGTGTATAAAATGTTTGGAAAATACAAATGTTTTTTTGTATCTGTTATTCTTAAAAAGTTAATTGCAATGAGATATTCCTTGAATGATTTGGGACATAGCTTTTTTCATTGTAGGCTTTTAAATGTAGGTTTTTTTACTTTTGTTTTAATTTTAATACTTTTATTTTGATATTTTAAAAAAAAGATGTGCAAAAAAATGTTTTAATTTCTTATGAGGTCCACATTTCAACTTTGCTTTAGATCTAGGGATTGACAACGGTCACCTTGTGAAAATAACTATTAAAAATGTTTTCAACATTGTTTTAATTATTTCAATACCGTTATTTCAATACTTCTTCGACTTTTGATCAATGTTTGATATTTAATTAGAATTTTCGCCACTGCTTGTTTCCAAGTATTTGTACTTGGAAAAGTTAAATATCAGTAGTCAAAAAAATAATGAAGATAAAGAAAATCTTTTATTTTTATTTTATTTTCTTTCTTTTAAGGTCCTCCGACTTTTGATTTTGACACCGCATTGATAAAAATAAAAAGAAATAACGGAATAGGTATAATATTAAATGATCACGTACAGCCAGTGTGCTTACCAAAGCCAGGAGTGGTTCCAGATTTAAAAACCAAATGTCTTGTATCAGGATGGGGAGATACTTTAGTGGAAACAGCTGAAAAATTATTAGCTGCTGAAGTCCCATTGATCAAAGCTGAAAGATGTAAAGAATTTTACAAGGATAGAATTACAGATAGAATGCAATGTGCAGGCTATGAAGCTGGCGGAATTGATACATGTCAAGGTGATAGTGGAGGACCCCTGGTCTGTCAAGTGAATGGTAAATTGTGCTTACTTTAATCATTTATTATTAAGACTTAAGGAAATTATTACGTATTTAAATTAAATTTATTTAATATTTTAAATATATATGATTTAAATGATTGTTTTATTTTAAGGGTTTAAAAATTTGGTAAAATATAATTTTTAGATGATGACATTTAATTGATAACATATATATTTAAATATTGAGAGAAACCTTTCAACTTCAACAATAAATTTTTTAACTTTTTTGCTCCTTGGTAAATTTGAGAATATTTGACAAAGTTTGCAACATTTTAGAATTATTATTTTATCATTATTTATAATATTAACTTAGTTCATTATATAATTAATAATTTAAGACTTTAATTGGGTGTAACAAATATAACATTCAAATCAATTCAATGAGATTAAATTTACAAAATTACTCAACAAACATTCATGTCAAACAATCTTTTTAAATTAAAAAAAATAGTATTTTAAGAAAATGTGAAAAATATATTTATACATATATATTTTTATATTTATGTACATAAAAAAATTTTTTATACATAAATATATAAATTTATACATTATTCATTTAATAAAATATAATTTAAAAAATCTGATTTTTAAATTTTAATTTACTTGACTTTACATGATTTTTATTAGATTTTTTAATTTTTGAATTTTATTAGTTTTATATATTTCTTTTTAAATTTCTATCAACATTCTATTCTAATATATAATTACGCTCATTACTGATTCACTGACTGATTCACTGACTGATTCTATAACACTCGCTGATTGGTTGATCCTAACAATATTATTATTATTATTATTATATTATACTACTTTTAATATCTCAGTAATAGAATTTATTTAAACTTTTCTTTGACAATATTTGTAAAACTTTCTGGGTATTTCAAATCAATTAGTTAATTGCAAGGCGCCTAAGGCGCCCGTTGACAAATCATAAAATAAATGAACAGTTTGACATACTAAATATTTATTAAAAATTCAATTTCTTGTATTCTTAAGCAATTTGANTTTTACTGTTATTTTAATTGCCTTATTTATATATTTAGTAAAATATTTTTAAAAATATTAAAAATACGTCATAAATAAAGTTATTTTACTACATTGAAACGAGACAGAAAGACTAGTATACTTTAAAGTAAATGTAAAGATTCAACAAAAAAGATTTGTATTATATTTGTACAATGTAAATAAAAATAATAGCAATTTTTTAATAAGTTAATGTCTATATTATCAAACCAAGTCATACTTACCACAAATGATGTGTAAAGGTTTGTGTGTGTAATGATTGTTGGGAGGAATGTGTATGCATGACTGCCTTTTTATCGATTAACAATACTTAAATAGATAATATTCCATTTCTAGATTATGCAAATATGAATTTAAATTTTCTTAAGTGAGTGCTTGGATTAAATACTGTTCTAACAATATTGAAAATATTGAATAAAATTACCAGGGTTGGGTTTCTTATCATTATAGTTTAAATATTTTTTACTAATATAATTTAAGAATAAAATAAATGGCTATTTAAATGAGAATACAGTTTAGAATTTTTGTTATTTTGTTAGGTTTTAAATAAGAAGTTTACTATTTCAATCTGACAAATGTTTGGGTGTATTAATTAGTAATAACCTGCTACATGTCAAATTTTATAATAATACTAAAATAACTAATCAAATTGACAAAATATTTAAACCAACTATTTACTGATGTGTAAAAAAGAATTGAAATAAGTTGTGATGTTTCGAAAATAAATTTTGATCAAATAGTTTCAACTCAACTTTTAGGATCAACTTTTGTAAAATTCTTAAGCAACTTTTTGAACCTCTTTTCTAAATAATTGTTTAAGTTTTTTATGTCAAATCCAAAGTAATTAGAAATTTTTTGTCGAAAACAACCCAATTTGAATTTATTATTTGGTTTTGTAATTTACTGCTTTGCCGTGTGCAATCATGATTTGGCATTTTCAGTGATTCTCAGTGCTGAATTCTATCAATTTAGAACTTAAATTTTAAATAAATAATAATAATAACATAATAATATGAACGAGTAAAAATTTTGAGCATTTGCTGTATGCTTTATTCAAATAGAAATAATTTTTAATTTAATACGAAACCTAGTTGATTTTGTTATTTTTTCAATTGAGTATCTTCTTTTTGGTTGGTCTTGGTGGCTGTTCTTTCATAATAATTTCGAGATCTCTCCTGAACAATGTATTTCTCAGATTTTATGTCCTGATAATGATTATTCAATTCAATGTCAAATATTTCACCGAAATATGAGAAGATGGCTTGATAAAGCAAGAATGAAAGAGATGTTTATCTGAATAAATAATTTATTGAAATTGCTTTATTTTTTTGAGTTATTTTTTATGTGATTATAGAAATGCAAACATGTGATTATAGAAATGCAAAACCCTGTAGTATTCAAGCAAATTACATTAGAAATATTTCATAAGAAAATATATTAAAAATTCTAAATTTACATTTTTAAAATTTTAAATATTTTTATCCTTCCAGAAAATTTTTGATTTTTCATAATGTATTATTGACTCAGGGATTTTAATAACGACTGTTCATATTTGAATAGTAATCAAGAACAGCAAAAGAAAGAAAATATTCAATTGGAAAAATTGCCACATAAGCTAGGTTTCGTTTTAGATCGAATACAATTATTTCATAATCCAACTTCTAGCTCATTTGTATAATTTTTATCTGCTTATTATTATGGTTATTAATAATTATAATAATAATAATAATAATAATAATAATAATAATAATAATAATAATAATAATAATAATAATAATAATAATAATAATAATAATAATAATAATAATAATAACAAATATTAAATTTTTTTACTCAGGCATCTATACAATATTTGGTGCTACGTCATGGGGAGATGGATGTGCAGTACCGAGAAGCCCAGGAGTTTATGCGAAAGTAGATTCCATGCTTGACTTTGTGAAAGAAAAAACAGGATTCTAAATAAAAAGAATTAATTTATTTATAATATTTATGATTATATTAATGTTTGTAACTAATAAATTAAATTATTGTTTTCAATTTATTTTTCATTTTTAATTTTAAAAATTGCTTTTGATCAGCTTTTTCCTTCTGTAGTGAATGCAAACGAGACACCCTCGAAGACATTTCTGAAAATCCTCAGAAGTTAAAATTTTAATCGTGTAAGAACTCTGTTGCTTGTTTTGGATAATTTTTTTTTTATATCAACTAACCATGCTACAATTTTTTTATTTTTGGTAATGTTGGCGTTTAGGGAGTGTGTCATTTGAATGTCTAGGGTTACTTATAAATTTTTAATCGACTCCTTCCTAAATGCTTTCATCATTCTTTTACTTTATACCGTCTGTGTAGAAACCATGTTGGTAATGTACACAATGGCTGAAAATCAATGAGTAGATGAGCTCTACTGCTTACTAAAAGTCCAATTGAAATGCGGGTAATTTTGAATTACTTTACACACATACATGAGTGTATGCGTTTCATATTTAATGTAATTGATTGTTTTAAAGTTTAAAATTTAAACAATCTAATTATTTAAATAATTTTATTTTTTTTATTTATCAATTTTAATGGAAATTTTTATTTTTATTTATTTATTTTAATAAATTTTTCCTGTTCTTTTTCTTAAAGTATGCACTCTTTGCAATAGCTACTTTGTGTGTAAATACGAGCCTTAACATCCCTAATTAATTTGATTATGATCTTTCGTATGTAATAATAATCATTCTTAAATTTTAATATT
Organism: Schmidtea polychroa; assembly: GCA_959609185.1. Classification (NCBI taxonomy): domain Eukaryota; kingdom Metazoa; phylum Platyhelminthes; order Tricladida; family Dugesiidae; genus Schmidtea; species Schmidtea polychroa. The sequence goes on along the minus strand of CAUHTR010007407.1, from coordinate 70,045 downwards.
ATCAATTATTTATTATTCTTTTATTTTCTAGTTGGCAGATTTTTTGAATGTGTTATTTCTCTCTTAACTGTGTTGGTTATTGCAAGTTCTTGCGTTCCTTTATTTTATTATACATGTTTTATTTGTTCTCAATGTGTTGTGTACTTTACTTTGTATTATTTAGTTTATAATCATAGATTTTAATTCAACTTGATGCGGTTTTTATGTTATGTATTTCCTACTCATTAAAACAAGATCTCGATTTTTGACTCTAGCCCAACACTAATAAATTTATTCAAACAAATGTGAAATGATTTTTTATAGTTTTAGGAGCATAAACTTATTATGGATCTTGTAAGAAAGTAAATTTTTATTAAAAATAATACAAATAAATAGAAATTAATTATAACACGGATGAATTATGGTTTTAGTCAAATTTAAAACACGATAAATTGATTTACTATTAAAATATTCATATTATTTAGAAGATATCTCTAATAAAGTCATTAACGAATTTTTGTAATATTTTTTTCTTGACATTTTTCAAGGTGAAATTTAATATTTTATAGACACGAATAATTAGATTATATAATTTTAGAAAATAAATATTTTATTTAATTTTTATCTAAATACCTTTATATTTCAAACTTATTCAAACAAACACAAAATACATTTTGTATTTGCTACCTTACTTTTTTGGGAGATAGTTATCCAGTTTGAACCAATGTTGTGTTCAATTGGATAATTCAAAGTTAAAATACCTCGCTTAAACTGAGCTTTATCGAGAATATAGTTCTTCTTTTGACCCATTCCAATCATAACTCCTTGATGTCTTAGTCGATCAACAATTTAAAATAACAGTAAATTCCAAGATTCAAAAACATTTATTAATTCAACACAATTTAAAAATTACACCGAAATCACTTTAAAGAAACAAAAATTCGAACACTAAAAAATAATTCCAGAAAAGTCCAATAAATTTTAGAAGAATCGAAAAATTAATTTCAAGAACCCTCGGGTCTATGTGCGCACACAGTACCCCAACTAGTAAAAATCTCAACAACCCGCACACAGACGCGACAACAACTACAGAACCAAACATACAGATACATATGTATAATAAAAACGTCGATTCCCGATGAAATACTTTGAGTTTCAACTTCCACCCATACCAATAATGAAATGGTTACAACAGCAAACAAAATTTTTCATTTCTTATCAGATAATTATTTCATAAAGCCAATATTTCAAAATTATGAAGATTTTTTTAAAAACATCCTTATCAATCAACAATTGATAACTGGTTTACCTTTTAAACCAAATTTAATAACTTTTATTAGAAATAGCGGATTAAATATTGAAAATTGTATCGGTAATTCGGCGAAGCAGCAAACATGCGTGGACAGTATAACGGCTTCATCAGTTAGCCAAGTAAAGTATCGCAAGGTCAAATTCACATTTGGTTGTATGTCCATGTATTTTTTTATGCTTATGGCGATAGAGAATGATATTTTAGTAAATTTATATACGGACAAAATAATAGAAAATTCTCCGGATACCTAAATGATTAAGAATCCTTTGTAATTGATGTGTATTTGTATAACACTGCATATGTTACAATTTTCTTTTACACAGATATATTTAATTATGCATCCTAAATTTTTAGGCCGGTTCACCTGGCTTTCCCGGGACGATTAAATTTGTCACTCTGCCACTGGTTTCAGGACAAAAATTAAAATTTAAGAACTTTTATATATATTATATTCTTTTAATTTAAACAGTTAAACAAACTCGTTTATAACTTTCTTATATTCTAATAAATTTAATTTGATGGTGTAATCTCTTAAAGTATTTTCTTGTTTTCTTATCATAAATATTAATGACATAAGCAATTTTTAAAATCATTTATAAGATGTTTGGTGTTTTAACCACTTAACAGTTTGCACGAGCGTGACTCAGGCATTGATTTTGTTGACATAGTGACATGCCCGAGCCTCGTTCGGGCAAATTTCACGAACAGTGCTAGTTCATGGGTGCTAGTGAATTAAAACACGAATGTGCTAGTTCCGCTTTGAGTGGTGGTAGGTGGGAGTGGGTGAAATGATTTCGCGCGCGTTGTTTGGCTGTTTACAGACAAGAATTTAGTCGTTACACATTTCGCAAGTTTATAACGTGGTGTCTAACGCTATATGTATATTATAACTATTTTATCCACTTTTATACAGTTTTTGTTCATATTTCAGACGTAAGTAAAATAGGTAGTATATATACTAATTATTATACTCATTTTTATTTTATCGTTGATTTAGCCCATAATGTCTGAAGCAGATTATGAAACTGATGAGGAACTGTTGATAAGCGAATCCGACTATGACAGTGAATCAGAATTATCTGATTCTTATGATTCTGTTTCAGAAAACGAAGATGTCGGTCCATTCAGAGAATTTTTTGAAATAAATATTGAAAATCCACCTCTGCCTCCGCCAAGGTTTCCTTATAACGATACAGCTGGTGTAAACTTGCAATTTGATGATGATAGTGAGGAGACCAATTTACGCTACTTTGAATATTTTTGGAATAAGGAAATCCTGGACTTGATTACAAATGAGACTAACCGATATGCAGGCCAATGCAGCAGTGGAATTTTGCGAAGATTTTCGCGTTTGAAGAAATGGACACCGATAGATAATGGAGAAATTATGGTATTCTTTGCTCTTCAAATTCCACAAGGTATTACAAATAAGCCCAAAATCGAATGGTACTGGTCTACAAAGGATTTGATTGAAACACCATTCTTCGCAAAAGTTATGTCCTACAGGCGTTTATTGAAGCGTTGTATTAATTTTACAGATAATTCAACATATAATCCTGGAGCGCACCCCAGCCCCAAATTAAATAAGTTATGGCTTATCATTGAACATCTAAATAAAAAATTTTCTTCTGCGATCACACCTGAGAGATGTGACAATAGACGAGAGTCTGATGCTCGACAAGGGTAGATTGGGTTGGATTCAGTATATCTCTCTAAAAAGGACCAGATTCGGCATCAAATCTTATATGCTATGTGAATCTAAATCAGGGTATATTTGGTCCTTCTTGATTTACACAGGAAAGGGAATAATAATTGATAATAATTATAAAGAACATGGCATGGGAATACAAATTGTTATGTCTTTGATGAAACCAATTTTGAATTTGGGACACTGTCTTACAACGGACAACTTTTATACTTCCCCGATACTTGCAGATATTCTCTTATAATACAAAACAGACGTATTTGGTACTATGAGGCTGAACAGAAAAGATGTGCCGAGCGATCTACAAAAGAAAAAACTGGAAAAAGGAGAAGTAATGGCATATCAAAGAGGAAAAGTCTGTGTTATGAAGTGAAAAGACAAAAAGGACGTCGCCTTGTTATCAACAATTCATAACACAGAAATGGTGGAAGTTCAAAGAAGACAAGATTCTAAAATAATTCCAAAAGTTGTCTAAGATTACAACAATTCTATGGGTGGTGTTGACAGTAGTATGATGTGGGCCATCCAGATCATGGGCCCTCTGGATCACATATTTTAGAACGATGCCTAATATTTTTAGAACGATGACTCATACAATGACTCATCATATTTTTAGAACTAATATTTTTAGAACGATGCCACATATTTTAGAACTATTATGTAATCAAAGCCTAATATTTTTAGAACTAATAATTTTGTTTTAATTATCGATTACATAATAATTTAATTTTGTTTAAATCGTTGATTATATAATTTGTTTAAATCATTGATTATATAATTTTTTGTTTTAGTTATCGAATACGTAATAATATAATTTGTTTAAATCGTTGATTACATATTATTATTTTTTAATTTTCAATATTTTCTTTTAAAATATTAACGCCCGTGTGGAAGATGTTATTTTCAAAATTATTATTATTATTATTATTATTATTATTATTATTATTATTATTTGCAATTATTCATAAAACTTAATTTCTACATCAATTTCATGATTTTCAACATTTTCATCATTTGCATGAATATTTTAATATTTTTCAATATTTTTCAATATTTCTTTACTATTATTATTAAATTATTATTTTTACAGTTATTTTGAAAGTTTTTCATCTTATTATTATTATTAATATTTTCAAAGTTATTTTCAAAGAATTATTATTATTATTTGCAAAGTTCTAATTATTATTTTTTTTTAGAAGTTTCATTATTATTATTTACTTACATATTCATAAAACTTAATTTCTACGTCAATTTCAGGATTTTCAACATTTTCATCATTTGCATTTTTTAATAATTATCAATTTTTTCATAATTTTCTACATTTTCAATATTTTCACGATTTTCAACATTTTCATGATTATTTCAGGAACTTTTTCATCAAATATTGTTCAAAGTATTATTTTCAAAGAATTATTTTCAAAGTTTTAATCAATATTATTATTATTAATATTATTATTATATATACTCCGAGTTTATCCGACAAGATATTCGGTCCCCCTATGGGTATTGGTCACAAGGGTACTACTGACAATCAACATGTTGCAAATTATTTTCAAATACAATTTCAAAGTATTATTATTATTATTATTATTATTATTATTATTATTATTATTATTATTATTATTATTATTATTATTATTATTATTATTGCAAATATTAGTCAAAAACATAAAATATTTTTACACATACACACACAACCCATTAACAATTATTATTATCAATATTAGTGAAAACCTAAATATTTTTTATACAACCCATTAAACTTTATTATTATTATTATTATTATAATTAGTCAAAAACCTAAAATAATTTTTACACACTAAGTTATGGGGTAGAGAATTATTATATGTTTGCAATATTCTGTGTTTGCCTTCACGGGAAGTTGACAATAATTTTACACACACATTCTATATACACATACCTTGTTTAACATGGGTGTATATACTCCTAGTCTATCCGACAAAATATTCTGTCCCCCTATGGGTATTGCTCATATGGGTACTAGTCACACTCAACATGTCGCAAGGGTTTTCGAGTTTAAAGCATATTATGGTTTATTAAGGTTAGTAAATAAAACTTATAACACCTACTATTTTTAATAATATTTAAACGATAAAAATCAAGACAAGAGAGGACAAGGCAAAGTTTATGCATTTAGTATTGCCAGGCCTAATGAGCAGTGACCAAATATCTGTGCCTGAAAGACACGGTGGATATTTGTTCGCGTCCACAAGGGTCGTCTGTGCCTCCCCCAAGTGGGGTCAGAAGAACCTGGGCATTATAGCTTTCCGTACGGAACATTACGCCTAGCATGGGTAGTCAACTACCAGCACATTCGAAACGTATAATTTCAAAATACATGCGTCATTGGCATTATAACCAAATTAATTAATGTTTTCACTAACACAAATATATATTTACAGAGGCCTCCCACTAGTTAGATTACAACCGCCCACCACGACGATCAGCTTGTAAATATATATTAATTAAGGGATAAAGAGGACCCACCCAACCCTATTATATTTAATTTACAAATTTTTCTCGCTCTTCTGCTGGTAATCTATCTCAAAATTATCATCTCCATCAGGCCATTTGGAATACATCTTGCAAATTGGACGTATTTCTTAGTTTCTGATGCGGTGTCAACTATCATTGCTAAAATTTAAAAGCCATTAACTTACAGATGTTATTTATCATTTTATCGTCAGAAATTAAATTCTACCTGACTATTAGGCAACTGTTATTTGTGGTATACTTTTTCAATGACATTTCCCACCATAAAACACAGATACCTAAATATAATATATTTATTTTAAAGAATTAATTCATGTCTTACATTATTAATAATATTCTTCAGGTGTAACGAATATTTTACAATATCTAATTGTTAAAACATCGGTTTTCCCATTTTTCTTGACATTCGTTGAAAGAAAGTTTACATAATTTAAGTCTGATAAGTAAACATTCATGTTGAAGGACACCTACAATCAGCTAATTCATTTAAAAAATCCAGAACATAACTCCTTTAGTGTTTCACCATTTTGTCTGGTTCATCTTCCTCATAATCATATAATTCATGTTTTAATAAGAAATCTCTAAATCTAAAAACTATAACTCCTTTAGTGTTTCACCATTTTGTCTGGTTCATCTTCTTCATAATCATATAATTCATGTTTTAATAAGAAATCTCTAAATCCAGAACATAAGTCTTTTAGTGTTTCACCATTTTGTCTGACTCATCTTCTTCATAATCATATAATTCATTTTCTTCATTACTAAGTAAAATAATTAAAATATTGTAGTAAATTCTTTATTTACTTACTTTATGGATACTAAAACGAAAGAAATAAAGTTATATCATAATTATATTTAATTAATTTAAATTTAAATAATTTAAATTTAGTATTTAAACATATTTAAACAATTTAGTTATTTAAGCATATTTAAACATTATTATATAGTATTTATAAAATATTATAATATTATAATTTTATGTATTCTAAATTTATTAATAAATACAGTATAATTTTATATAATATTATAATATTATGTACACTTATATATCCTTCATTTAATTTTTTAAATTCAAAAATTTATAATGAAGATTTTTTGAATTAAAAAATATTCTGTTAGTATTTCCATGCAGAAAACAACGAATTCAATAATTAAAATCTTAATTTTCATGTTGTTAGGGTTGTGGCCAGAAGTTAATCGCCATCTAATCGTTTGTTCTCAATTTCGCTCATTTTTGTTCAAAACATTCAGGAGAGTTGTTATCTGGAAAGTTTCTTTTAGCTCAGCTTTCTTTAAACACTCACGGCATTCTTGAAAGATGTGACACTGGAAATAAATTAACAATGGGTGGTCTTGCATACATGTTGTTGGTTTGAACTGTTGATTTATTTTAGAAATATGTATATTAAAAACATTTAAGGTATCATTCAGTAAAATAATATAGTATTTTTGAGTATTTTTTAGTTGATTTATAAATAACAGTATTTTGATATATCAATAAAGACCATATACTCCTAGTTTATCCGACAAAATATTCTGTCCCCCCTATGGGTATTGCTAGCAAGGGTACTGGTCACATTCAACATGTCGCAAAGGTATATTAATCATTTAGAAATTCTTAGGTAATTTAGTGAGATGATCAGAAATTCGTGAATATTTTAAATGTAACTTTACACTTATGTCGAGCGACTAATTTATTGGTTAACTTTGTAGTCATTTAAAGCAAAAATTAATTTATTCATCTAATGTTCGTTACAATAGTTAATAATATGAGAAAACATGGTCATTATTCATTGATAATTTTAAATTCTTTATCATTTGGAGTAAATTTGTTTGAGGCAAAAATAATTAAAGGAGTCACAATAGAAATATGGTTATCATTTATCCAATTAAGGGGCTTATTAGTTAGAAATATATATTAAAAAGTAACAATTATTTTCTAATTTAATTAGATGATCATTAGACGTAATATATCTTTGCGAGAAATTTAAGATGTTTGAGTAACCAAAACATGGATATTTTGTACGATAAATTTATGAATATTGGTTAATTTAGTCATTAAAATAATAATATAATAAGGTAATTTAGGAAAATATCATTTATCCATCCGATAACAATATTCCTTCAATAGATATTCAACCGATTTAATTTCTAATTAAAATCATAAATTTCCTTCAAAGATCATTTTTCTTTAGTTGTTTTCCAATTCTTTTAAGTTAATATTTCTCAAGCTTTGTCAACGATATCCCCAAAATGAATAAAATAACTTCTTAAATAAAAATAATTTAAAGCAATAACCATTGATATCAATTAATTCTAAAGATTTCAAATTTCTCATTGTCAAAAACAAGTAAATTGATCATTAACCATTAATAAAACCGTGGATAATTAATTAAAACTGGTTCTGAAACATAAATTACTGTGCAACCTCTAAAACGATATAATTTCACAGGAACTATTCACAGCTGACTATTTCCCTTCAAAATTTGATATTTTACCAATAAGAATATATAAATATTCAAAACATTAACCGATCCCTCACCAAATATTTCTAGCATTTTAAAAACCCCCTTAAAAATCATATATTACCATCTTAACCTTCACTAAATCCAACCGAATATAATTTCACCCACTTGAGCCCTTTAATATATCTTAAAATCCATAGAAATTCTTCAAAATATGAATTTTATTTAATTGTTACAAACATTCTTCCATTGAAATAATTTAGTAGCTAAATTCAAAGACCTCAGTAAAAGATCAAAATTCGCTAAAATGAATATTTCCTACAAATATTTCACCACATTCACCATCAAATATCTAATTAGAGATGAAATATATTGATAGATCATCGATTCGGCTAATTATAGCCATTATAAAATGATATATCTTTCAACTAAATCACAAATTTCAGTATATTTTACATTAATTTTCAAGTAGATTTCAAATATATCATCATCATGATAAAATTAGTTGGTTTCAACTTTAGATTTTCAATATTTTAAAGTATCATCAATGTGTAAATATTCTTAGAAAAATATATTGATATATTAATTTAGTCAAATTCAATATCATTACAAAGTCATCATCATCAAAATTTATCCTATCACTTGATTATTAACCTCATTAAAAATTAATTTTATTTAAAATTTAAAAACAAGTCAATAAAATATAGCAAATTATCAAGAAATTAATTAAATTTATCTTAGAATTAACACTAAGCCTTAAATATTCTTTCAATTAACATGAAATTCACAAAAAAAAATGTTGGTAAAATCCCGCTAACTCTAAAAAATTACCAATGAATTTAACGCCAAATAATAACCAAATATTTGCCTAAATAAAACACAGCAGTACCTTTACGATCAGTACCCTTACGACCAATACCCTTACAAGCAGTACCCATAGAGGGAGAAAATATGTTGTCGGATAAACTCAGAGTATATATAATAAAACGAATTAACAATAACTCCATCAAATTGAATCATTCAAATTAACATGAATTTTGATAAAAAATCTTATTCTAAAATGGTAAGAAGCGTAAAGTCGAAAGATAATTTTAATAACACAGAGATAAAATTAACAATATTATTCTCAGGTGGTAAGAATATTTTATTTTTGAGTATATTAACCCTCTATTACTTAGTGTTTTCATATATTTAAGTAAAGTTAATGCTGGGTATGTGTTTTGACACACTTTGTTTCCTTCTTAACTTTGAGAGATCATTTCGTTTGAAAAGAGTAATGTATCTTAAATTATCTTTTAGAATATTTGTTTTTGAAATATTTAGTGTAAAATAGTTAATATAATAATTATTAATTCAATATTAAAGGAGTTAATCAAAATTTAAAATATGAATTTATCATAATTGCTCAGTCAAATACCATTTGTTATGTATGTTTGTCATTTGTGGATTAAATACTCTATCAAATAAATGTTTATCACACTATTAAAATATTTTAATTCGTTAGTAACTTAATTTCCTTGTATATTTATTCATATATTATAGAGATAAAATTTAATTTTCTATAAAATGGATTGATCTAGAGTTTAAAATGTTGTATTATTTTATTACTTTGTTGCAATATTTTTATAATCTTATAACAATTTGCTTAAATATTTTACATCTGGTGAAATATTTCCGAAATATGTTATTACTTTGTTGTAATTTACTGAAAGACTTCACAATTTATTACAATATTCTTTTTAATTTGTTGTCCGTCTTCGAAATAATGTATTGATTTGTCCCAATTAACATCATTATTTTATTACTTTGTTGCAATATTTTTATTATTTTAGTTACAATTTGATAAATATTTTACAACTTTGTTGAAATTCTCTGAAATATGTTACTACTTTGTTGTAATATTTTCTAATCTTGTTACAATTTGCTTAAATATTTTACAACTGTTGAAAATTTATCTGAAATATGTTATTACTTTGTTACAATTTTATGAAAACGTTATTACTGTTTTGCAATTTGATGAAAAATGATATTACTTTGTGGGTTCATCACATTATTTTTTATTAAATTATTATGAAAAATGTTAAATAAGTCAACTTTAGCATCAAAATGTGTTTTAAAATATATTGAAGTTTTAAAATACTGCAACGTAATGCATTTATTTTTCCTACCCCTTCCTTGATTTTGATTGGTCAGAATATATTTATTTTTCCTACCCCTTCCTTGATTTTGATTGGTCAGAATTTAATCATGTGTAATATATAAGCAGTAACTTTTCAAATGTTTGTCATTTAAACTTTTAATTTAACTTATATAAGTGAATATTTTTTTATTCTCTATCTAATATTAATGATTATTTTCTTTTAGTGAACGGATGCAGTTTATATAAATTTTGTATTGCCGAAAGTCATGAAGATGTGGAGAACTGTAAATCAGTTACATCATCATATTTCAAGATAAATGACTCTACCTTATCGGGTTACATATGTCCGGAATGTCTCATTATATCACCAGGTAGGTGGTTAATGTTTGTACGACAACACTGACACCATCTTAGAAGATTCGAAGAAACGAAGAGCAGGATGATCACTAAAAGTAATACTCTTTCTACTATTAACAATTATTAATTTTTTATAGTACAATCGAAAATGAATACATCATACGATCCTAAGCAGATTAAAGAATATGTTACAAGTTATGTTATTTAAGTTGTTTAATATTAATTATAAATATAGTTAGACAAAACTCTGGCACCACAAAACGAAAGTCAATATTTTACGGAAATGGAGACTCTAACATACAATTGTGTCCACGTCGGGAGTCTGACTTAAATGGTTCTCGTGTTGAATTGACAAGCGATGTATCTGCAATTAATTCTCCTGACATTGTTGTTCCAGATTGTCTCATCAAAGAAATAGAAGATCATATTCAACGAATGGGGACAATAAAATCCAATTTGGACTTTGTGCAGAGTTTATCAAAGAGGATGGTGAAATTAAAAAATGGTGTTTGTCGAATAAAGCAATTACAATGTCATCTTCATTTATTAATGATGGAATTGAAAAATTAAAAGAAAAGTTGGAGAAATACACTCAACAAAGTAGTGGGTGGAGAATTCATAAAATATTAGAAGTTACTATGATTTTAACTAAATTATCAGACATAATACATGTATCTGGTAAGTTTATTTACATTATTATATATATAAATCAAGATATTTACTTAGGTTCAAGTTACATTAAAACGCCAAATTATCTGAAAAACTGTCAGGCTTCAGTTAATGTACATAATAAAGATCAATTTTGCTTTTCTATGGCATACTGGTTTGGCTGTATTACATTATGATGACATAAAACACCACAGAGAAAGAGTAATGAAATATAATTTAAGTGGTAATATATATTTATATCATTCTAAATATATATATATATATATATATATATATATATATATATTTAGAGTTAAAATGGAAATCAGATTGGTTTCCAATGAAGTTGGTTAACATTTGCCAATTTGAAGCAATGAATCCTAATCTAGCGATCAATGTTCTCAAATATAATAAAGATTCAATTAAACAAAAAACTAATGATATTTTCAAAAATGCGTTCGTTGACTTGGTATATAGAAGTACTTCGACGGGATCTCAGATATATCTCTTATTGATTGAAGAAGGTAATATTTCCTTTAATCATTAAAAATATTAACTAAATTTTAGAATTAAATTATCATTTTTTGGCTGTAACCAATCTCGATCGACTGCTGAATTACAGAGATAGAGTAGAAGGAGTCAGAATCCAATCACAATGGTGTCATACATGTCTTCATGGGTTTCGAAAACGTCCTGCTTTTGAAAGACATATAGGTCTTTGCAGGAAAAATGTGGAGCGGACGACTCTATACTCAATGCCAGAGAATAAATATATCGAATTTAAAGACTGGAGTAAAACTATAAAACAGCAGTTTGTTGTCTACGCGGACTTTGAATCGATATTACCTCTAGATGACAAACACTTCCAAAAACATGAGCCGATTGCATCTGAATTTGTGCTTCTTCATCAAGGTTGTCCGATCCGAAATGAAACATTTGTTGGGGAAAACTGTATAATTCAGTTCATACAAGCATTGGATGATATAGCTACAGACATAGTTTATCCGTGGTATAAAATTAATGGATCAAAGGAAATGATGGAACTCACTTGGGAACAGCAGGAAGAATTTACGAATCAAACTCATTGCTACCTTTGTAAAAAGATTATCAATATACCTGTTCGAGATCATGATCATTTTACTGGTCAATATCTCGGAGCAGCATGTCAAGATTGCAACTTGGCTAGAAGAATCAATCCGTCTTTACCTGTTGTATTTCATAATCTTCGTGGATATGACATTCATCATATATTAAAATATGCAATTGGAAAATTCCCTGATTGGAATTTAAATGTTATTCCTCAATCAACAGAAAAGTTTCTCACACTTACAGCGACATCGAAAGGCAGAAGAATTAGATTCATTGATTCTTTACAATTTTTAAATAGCAGCTTGGCAAATTTATCAAGAAATTTACCATGTCTTCCACTGACCTCAGATGTTTTCGAATCACAGATGATGACTTGTAAAACCATTTTTCCTTATGATATGGCTACATCAATGGATGTTTTACAGTCAATAACAGAATTACCACCGATTTGGGAGGGAGTTAGTCAAGAAGATTATATACATGCAAATCGAATCTGGCAACAATACAACTGTGAGACACTGCTAGATTACATGCTCGTATATCTCAAGTTGGATGTTTTTCTGTTGGCCGATGTTTTTGAAGCTTTCAGAGAAAAAACATTTGACGAAGATGGACTTGAGGCTCTATCGTTTGTTTCCATACCCGGATTAAGTTGGGCATCAGCTATTAAACAGTTACCTGAACCGGTAGAACTTATTCAAGATCCAGAGCTTTACCGTTTATTTGAAGCTGGTATTCGTGGTGGAATGACATTTATCAACAAACATCATGTTGAAGCTGATGAATCAACACAAATGTCATACCTAGATGTTAATAATTTATATGGATGGGCGCTGTCGCAAAAATTTCCTGTTGGGGAATTTAGATGGATAAATGATCAGACTGAAATGAATGGTATTGTTGAAAGATGTGCAAATGGGGATGAGTTTGATGGAGATCGTGGATATGTTCTAGAGGTTGACATCGTCATTCCTGATAGTATACAAGATAAGCTAGATGATTTACCTATAGCTCCTGAGCTTTGTTATCCACCTGGTAGTAAAGTTGAAAAGCTGTTGTTAACTCATGAGCCTAAGAAAAACTATGTAGTTAATGGTAGAGTTTTGACAGAGTGGTTGAGTTACGGCGCAAAAGTCACAAAAGTTAATCGTGCTGTAGAATTCAAACAAGTGGCTATTTTCAAAGGATATATTGATTACAATACCAAAATGAGAGCAGCTAGTACGGATTCGTTTCAGCGAGATTATTATAAGTTAAAGAACAACAGTTTATACGGTAAAACTGTGGAAAACTTGAAGAAACGTATAAATTTGAGATTATGCAGCAAAAGCAAAAGATTGATAACTTATTGTAGTCATCCTATGTTTCGTCGTAGCATCAAGATTGCGGATGATCTCATTGCTGTTATACTCAATAAGGAAATTGTGTGTTTAGATAGACCAATGTATATTGGACAAACCGTACTTGATTTATCCAAACTTCGCATGTACCAATTTCAATATAAAGAACTACAGAGTTATAGAGAAAAATTCAATTGTCAAATTAATATCGTAGCTGGTGACACAGATTCCTTCTTTTTAGAGTGTAAAAATGTAGATTTACGCTTACAACTATATCCAAAAATGATTGAAGATGGGCTACTAGATACTTCAAATTATCCAGTGACCGATCCGTTGTTCTCTGATAAAATTTGTTCTGTAATCGGGAAAGTTAAGGATGAGAATAAAGGAAATCAATATAAAGAATGGGTGTTTCTTCGACCCAAGTGCTACTCACTCCAAGGCGATAAAAACACTCTAAAAGCCAAAGGAATAAGACTTACAAACTCTAATCTTACACATGAAGCCTATAAAAAAGTGTATACTGATGGTGGAACAGTGAGCATCCCACAAAAAAGAATAGGAAGTGTCAATCATCAGTTGTATACTTTCATGACAGAAAAACGAGCTCTCCAATGTTTGGACGATAAAAGGTATTGGTACAATTGTAATGAAAGTTATGCCTACGGTCACTATAAGATTCGCCAAATGCATATTGCAACTACTATGTCTAGAAATGAATGCAAATCGAAACAAGTACTTTAACAATTAAATTTATGTGAATAATAAAATATATATTGTGAATTGTTTGACTTAGTTAATTAAAATGTGTTTTATCATTTAATTATTCATTTGTCCAATTAATTTAGATAATTAGTTTCAAGTAAGAAATATTATTTTTGTGTTTATTTTATTTATTTTTTCCGAAAAATTAATATCCGGTTTATCTAAAATTAACTCAGCGTTTTATTTTATAATAAATTAAATAATTTCTAATTAATATTTTATTCAAATTGAAATATTATTGTTATAATTTACCTCTTGTTAGAATATAATGTAAATGTAAAATTAAAAAAAAAAAAAAAAAAAAATAATAATAATAATAAATAAATAAATAAAATAATACTAAAATAAAAACATAATAAAATAATTAATTAAGAAAATTAAAAATAAAAAAAAAATAATAAATAGAAGTAATTAAATAAAAATAAAAAATAAATTAATTAAAGAAAAAATAAATAAATAAATAAAAAATAATAATAATAATAATAATTAAATAGCGTAAGTAATTAAAATAAAATATTAATAAACTAATAAATTAATTAAATGTAATAAATTAAAATAAAACATAATAAAATAATTAATTAATAAAATTAAAATGAAAAAATTAAAAAGAAGTAATTAAATAAAATGTTAATTTAAAAAAAAATAATAAATAAATGATTCGATTGGTCTATATTTGATCTTGATATTCCATGACCTTGAAAGTGCGCTGGAGTCCTTACTATATACTACTGTTGACAGAGTTGATCAACACCTAACTAACTATCCTGTCATCAAAAACGTGGAAAGAAATATTATTATAAAATGTCTCTGCACCTTCTTGATCAAACAATACGGAATTCTTTTGTTATATATACAAAGCAGGGAGGCCTAAAAAGTAATTTGTAATTTAGATTAGATGTCGTTCAAAAAATTATTGAAAAATATGGAAAAATACATCAACAAACTGGACGTCCATCAGGAACAGCATCACCAATACGCTTGATTGGTAGACACTTTATAGACGTAATACCAGCTACGGCAAATAAAGATAGGCCGACCAGACAATGCAAAGTATGTTGCTCAAAGAACGAAAACAACAAAAAAATTCGAAAGGAAACATGATACTACTGTCCAGGTTGTAATGTAAGATTGTGCATTGAATGTTTCAAAATTTATCATACCAAAGTTATTTATTGAATAAACTTAATTGAATGTATTGGTAAAAAATAATTAAATAATATGAAAAAAATATGTGACTATTTTTTGACACCTTTTCGAACCAAAATCAGACTTTTAAGTAAATTTAATTAATTGTATAAGTAAATAGATTCAAATAAAATTAAAAAAAAGTGACAATTTTTGGACATCCTTTCGAAAAAAAATTAGACTGTTAAGTGGTTAACTTTATGGGACACTCATTATAAATGCACTTCTTTTAACTCTAACCTTCGTTTTCATGGCTATCCTATCCTAAATTCAATTAATAAATTTTATACATACACAACATTTGTGTAAATGGGAAAAATCGTTTTTCAAAATATTAAAATAATAGTTACTTGAAATGTTAATTTTTATAATTTATTAAACTTGTTTGGATAGTAAATATAAATAAGTTGTGACCTACATTTATCAGTTTTAGGTGATGATTTAAATAACAAAGACCTACTTATGCTAAAATATTATTACTACATTTGTAGTTTGCCGCCGATAAATATTTAATTTTTTAGTTAAATATGAAATGAATATACAAATGTATGTTGAAAAGTTTTAATAATAATTATCGATGAAAAAATAATTATTAAAATTTTAAATATCTGATTGTATAATATTTCATAATATAACAAAACATAATCAAAATTAATTTACATAAAATTGATATAATCAGAGTTATTATTAAATAATTTTATATTTTGGATTTTTAATGTTATTCTGATATATACTATATAGCGACATTGCACCTGACATAATTATATAATTTTTTCATTCTATGAAATTTTTAATGTTTTCAAAGTTAGTTACAATAATATAACTATTGAAATTACAAAATAAATATGATTTGATCAAGTTAAAATTTATTTCAAAAATATATTACTCTTAAATAATCGAACATATTTTTAATTTTTAGTATTCTCATTATGGAAAAAGATATGAACATTTTAATGAAAACACTGGAAGAAAATGAACAAACTGTTGAAGAATTTCTCAATATAAAATTACCATTATTTTACTTTCTATATTTCAAGATAAGAAATCTTATCAAGTTTGTAATTAAATGCATAGGAATTTTATTCTTAACAATTGCCATAACATTTATTACAATTTGCATATTAATATATGGTCTTGAAATTTTGAATATATATCCATTATATAAATCGTTGGATACTATTCGCAATTTAACTGTAAATTCGTTTCAATTATATTATATAGAAGATGAAATCAAATCAAGCGAGTGCCTTGTTAATAATGTGTACATGGAATATTTGAGGTTGCCTACCAGTTGTGATTTCTGTCGTAATATAAGCAGAATCAAGAAAGTTTCGAATTTATCTCAGAAAGAATTCCTAGACATCTACGCGTATTCAGGTATGCCAATTATCGTAACTGATGCTACAAACGAATGGACAGCTAAAACATTATTTTCATTTAAATTCTTCCAGACAATATATTCATATTCATTATTCTTAAATTCTAATAAATATTCCACTTTCTCCTCCTTATTTAAACGAGAAAAGCTTTTACTGGACGACAAAATTTCGGCTTTGTATGATAATGAAGCAAATAATTTATTGACATGTCAATTTTTTAAGTATCAAACAAATTTTCACAGTTTAGAAGAATTTTTAGCAAGTAATGTTGATAATTTCAACCAATCAAATCCGTGGTATGTTGGATGGTAAGTTTTGTTGCTATGGAAATTAATTCACTTAGATATATATTAGTTTAAATTTTGGGAAAAATCTAATTTTCAGTTATTCCAAATTATTTAATCATTGCTATGAGAAATGCAAGAGGAAATTTTAAAACTCACGCACTGCCTTATTTGAGGGTGGCCTGAAGTTAAATAAAAATGGATTATATTTGGATTATATTATTTTTAAATCTTTAATCAATTAATATTATAATAGATTATTATAGATTAGTAAAATAATAATAAGTTAATTGATATTATTAACAAAACTTTAACTTTCGAACAATGATAAATTAAAAATTTTACTGAACTGTTACTGGTTCACCATTTTAGGCGTAATAATCGTCCTCCAATGAACAAAGGGTTATACAAACATTTTTCACTTAATATGTGACTTTCTTATAATACAGAAATTTTACGTGTTTGACAACTGTTGGAGTTAGTATTGAAACCAGAAAAATAAAAGGAAAGCATAATAAATATTATTAAAAAATATAAAAAGCTCCAAACAACAAAATAACAAAAATTAATTAAAGTTTAATAAAAACCGAAATTCAATATTGAGCGAGTAAATGGGTATGGTTAAACGCCAAATTGAAAGACAAATTTAGAAATAATAATGAAAATTTAATAAGGGGCTCAAAGGGAAAGTTATAACGTGGGAGCACGAGCCTCTGGGAAACTCGGAGACATTTAAACCCGACCGACTAGATAGGTGAGCGAACTGGCCCGAGCCCCAATCCGGGGTAAACAAATTAAACTGTTGTGATAACCCTCAAAATATTTACACGTTTTCATGAATACCGATTATTTCCAATAATTTCAAATCATGTAGATAATTACCCTCCCAGAAAGAGTATTGAAAGTGAGCTCAAAACAGTTGAAACAAAAAGAAATAAAGAGGTATTGCCAAAGTCAGTTAGTGATCAGAAAATCGATTTGAGTAATTTAAAGTAATTCTAAACTCTCGTACTAGATGAGGCCCCTTCGGTTTTCTACCTTCGCGAGCAGTATTTATTGAGAAAGAAAGATACAAATCTTATTACAAAGTGCAATTGTGATTGAAGTTTAATAATGGGTTTCGATTATTTGTTTGATAATCGCATGAGGAGTCAGAGAAAACCGACTTTGTCTAATTAATAACCCAGCACAACTTCTAAATATAACTTTAAAACCGTATCCTAAAATAAAGGCGAAAGAAAAGGGCGAAATTTAAAAGAACGCGTTTCAATCAAAGCGATAAACAAAATATTCTTTTGAAATCTATTCAGTATTCGTTAGAAACCTACTCGAATCCTACTCATTAATTATAATAAATTATTGATTATCTTTTGTTGTTTGCTTTTATTGATACGCACTCATTTGAATTTCACCCTTTTCATTGTCGTCTTTTTCTTTTTGCCCATATCAAAGTAAGTCTTTAAAAGGCAATATTTTTAATGTTATCCTGAAATCACAAATATACAAGAAAATGTTTTGTATACATTAACTGCATATAAAGTGAAACACTTGTTTCAAACTGGACATATTACACGAAAAGGATTTGTTTAACTCCCTTGCGTAAAAATCTTTAGTTTCTAGAAGGAATGCGATTTCGAGTAGAAATTGCTGAAAATTTATTCTTTAAAGAAAAATAGCGACCATATATTGGTAGAACAATGGGCTTTCTGAGCAATTTTTCGAGAAACTTGTATTTCTTTATCTCTGTTTTGGAGTGAAGTAGACGTATTTTGACACTCATTATTAAACAGTATATATGACATGATGGATGGAGAACGTCTAATTGTCTAACTGATAAAGATAATTTACATTCACGAGGAGATATCTCGATTTAAAGAATGAAATAAATAGATAGTTGTTATCTAAATTATTATTTTGTCAACCAATCAGAAATTGCTACTGGCAGATAAAAAGAAAGACCCATTTTATTGATGTTTCTGTGATTTATTTGCAAAATGTCGGTTTTATAATCATAAAATTTGAAATTCAGGTCCAATTGTAACTCATTGGTGAGTAAAATTCTTCGACAACATTATTCTATTCCATATTTTCTCCCAAAAAATTCCGAACCACATAATTCTGATTGGATTTTCATCGGCTATCCTGGATATGGCGCAAAAATGCACGTGAGTTATTTTCCTTAATCTATTCAAAATAGTTCCGCAAGGTTTTATTTAACTTTCAAATACTTTTCAAGTAAATTTAGTTTATTTTCAATCTGAATTCTATAACTTGCTATCAATTCATCAGTTATAATTTAATTTTGACTTCGGGATTTTTGGTTTGTCATTTGAATCACTAATTTTTATTTATTAATTGTCTCTCTAAATCAGGAGTCAGCAAATGGTTGATCACGTAATGATTTCAAGTCGATCGAGGAGTACTTGAAAAATTATTTTTCTGTGTGTATAAAAATACTTTTGAATTTAAAATTTTTCTTACTAAATATTTTTTTTGTGTTTTTGTTCTTAAAAAAAGTAAACGAGATTAAAGTTTTTTTGTTTAGTTTTAAGTACAATGTTAAAGAGTGCGTTGAGAATTTAAATTAAAACTAATTTATTATATAAAATTATTAAAAAAAAATTATGAAATGAGTGAGGGTGGAACCGTGGCGAAAAAAAGAAAAAACTATCATTTTCATGAAGAATGGGAGTTTTTTTATATATGTTAATGAGAAATGTATTTGCTTGATTTGCAACTCCATCGTTGCAATATGTAAAAGAGGAAACCTTGAAAGACATTTCAACACGAAACATGAAAATGAAAGAACAAGGTTTCCTCTTAATAGTGAAATCAGAAAGAAGAAGGTTGAGGAACCTAAAAAGTCTAAATTATCAACAAACTTTCTTCAAAAAGCAAGCTAGCAAAAATGGAGCAGCTACTCTAGCATTCTTTCGCGTCTGCAAAGTTTTGGCTATTAAAAAAACTATTTGAAGATGGTGAATATTTAAAACAAGCATTCTTAGAAGCTGGCGATTCTTTGTTCAAAGATTTCAAAAACAAATCTGACATTATGACAGCTATAGCTTCACTGCAATTATCAACTAAAACTATCACGCGCCGTGTAGACTCGATGGCTTCTGATACATTTATTCAGTTAAAACCGATCTAAATACGTGTTCAGTAGATATATTGGTCTCCGCTTGAACAAAGACAGCTCCCCCCCGGTCGAAAATTTTTTTTTAAATAATTTTTTGTAGAACAAAGACAATGAGTCATCCGATGACTCATCATTAGTTGTAGAACAAAGACGATGACTCATCGTTAGTTGTAGAACAAAGACAATGACTCATCAAAAACAGGTTGCCGCTGGAACAAAGTCAATTACTCATCCGATGACTCAAAAAAAAACGTTGCCGCTGGAACAAAGACATTATTTTTTAAAAATATTATTATTTTAAAAATATAATGTCTTTGTTCCAGCGGCAACCTACTTTTGGTCATGCAACAAGTTAGTGTTTCCATCATCCGATTTGATTAAACGATAGCTTATTTTAAAGCATAGTACAAGATCTATCTAAAGATATATAAATATTATTATTTTCATTATTATTGGGAAAGATATTAACGCCCCCGCAGAAGATATTATTTCGAAGTTTCATTATTATTTACTTAAATATTCATAGAACTTAATTTCTACATAATTTTCAATGTTGTCAACATTTTCATGAATATTTTCATCATTTTCAACATTTTCATCATTTGCATGAATATTTTCAACATTTTCAATATTTTCACGATTTTCACGATTATTTTTAGGAACATTTTCATCAAATATTATTATTATTTTCAAAGTATTATTATTATTATTATTATTATTATTATTATTATTATTATTATTATTATTATTATTATTATTATTATTATTATTATTATTAATATTATTATATTCATGTCTTTGTTAATCATGCACATTTATTGCAAATTTATTAGTCATACAATTATATTAGTTTAGCATGCCCTGACATTATATCATATTATTATTTTAAATTTTATTATTATGATTATTTTAAAATATTTAATATAGCAAATATTTAGGCCATTTAGCGAAAAGTACATGGTTATTTTAAATATATAGCGATTTCTTAAGTAAAATATTTCCAGACAAATTTACCAATTAGTTAGAAATCCCTGGTTTTTGGCTGTACCATTTAATTAAAATATGGTTATTCTAGGATTCATAACAAATATTTTGATATAGTTGATTCATATACCAATTACTTCAATCATTTAATTAGAAACATATTTAGGATAATATTTAAAAGTATTAATATATGATTAATTGGGGTAGTTTCGAATAAAATTCATAGGGTAATTCTTTGTCTATTTTAGGAACTAATTTATATTGAGGAAAACATTCATAGAGATTTTATATACCTTTCTGCGAAATATCATTTGGAGATATTATTTAGGACATTTAGCAATAAACATGTTTATTTGAGTAACATTCAGCAAATTTATATTCAATTTATGCGTGTTTAATAGAAAAACAAGATTATTTTAGAAATCAATTCATAGGTATATTACAGAGTTATTCAAAACTATATATTCATTTATTCAAAACTATATATTCATTTATTCAAAACTATATATTCATTTATTCAAAACTATATATTCATTTATTCAAAACTATATATTCATCTATTCAAAACTGGAATAAACAATAATAAATACATGATGAACCTAGAGTTTAAGTGTAGAATGGTTGTCTTGCAAGACCGAGCTCAATCCATCGTTCCATATCCCGAAAAAATCTTGGACATTGGTTTTGAAAATCTCTTGCTAGAACATCCGCAAGAGCTTCTTCAAGTGTTTTGTCGGGGAATTCAATCCTATGTGCTGCAAACATTGATTTTAGTACCGAGAAGAACTCTTCAATCGGATTAAGCATCGGTGAATACGGCGGAAGAAATTTGAATGCGATATTGTTTGTTCTTAAAACTTCTGAAACCTCCCTTGTTCGATGCATATTGACGTTATCCATTATTAGAATACTATTTTTATGTATTCTGAAATATGGAACAAGTTTCAGTCGAATAAAATCAATGAAAAGGCTTGAATTGTAAGGCCCGACTAAAACTTCTGATGCCACCACACCATGATTTCCAATGGCACACATGCAACTCCTATTCACTCCGCGGTTCCCCGGCACGGATATAAATGCGGGGGTGTTAACATTCGAATATCCATAAGCACGCCTGAGATGTTGATTGAACCCAGACTCATCCAGAAATATTAAGTTTTCCCTTGGGATTCTCACAATTTCTGCGCAATATAGTGCTCGCCTTTCAATATTTGCTGTTGAATTCCTTTCATTTGGAATTAACGAGAGTCGTTTCCTGCTTATTTTCAGTTTTTTCAATTTTCGGCATATTGTTGGCTGTGAAATTACTGCTCCAGTTTGCTCGGATATTTTTTCTTTCATCTCACTTTGAATTAAGCTATTATTTAAAGCCACTATGTTGAAAAGCGCTTGCTCATTTTCATTAAATATTCGATTTCGCTCTAAAATACTCCGTTTGAATTTAGTATTCGCCTCAACAAATTTCCTCCCATTCCTATTATCAGATAAAACTTTTCGAATAGTTTGTCTGTTGAAATCCAAGCTTGTTGCAATATCTTTTATTTTCATATTATCATTTTGCGCCATTCTAATAATCGTTTCCGCCATTTCAACAGTTACCATTTTGCGACTCTTCCTTGCCATGGACGCCTTTTGAATTTTAATATTTAACGTTATTTAAAAACCAATTAAACAAACAAACAGTAATAGTCATTATATCATGCATATTAATTATTTCATCATACCTTTGAGTAAATGGATATATAGTTTTGAATAGATGAATATATAGTTTTGAATAAATGAATATATAGTTTTGAATAAATGAATATATAGTTTTGAATAAATGAATATATAATTTTGAATAACTCAAGATCATTTAAGGTATCATTCAGTAAATGAATTCTTAGGTAATATAATATTTTTGAATATTTTTAGTTAATTTATAAATAACAGTATTTTGATGTATGAATAAAGACAATTTGGGTAGCATATTGTAAGTTCTTATATATAGTCAGAGTTTTTCCGACAATATATTTTGTCCCCCTATGGGTATTTGTCGTAAGGGTACTGGTCACATTCAACATGTCGCAAGGGTATATTAATTAGCAAATTAGCACGTGTATATTAGTTAAAAATTTTAGGCAATTTAGTAAGAAATGGATATTCATAGATATCAGAAATTCGTGAATATTTTGAATGTAACTTACCGAATTCTTATTTTGAGCGACTAATTTATTAGTTAACTTTGTCATTTTTAGTCATTTAACACATTGATGGACAGTAGAAACAAGTGAAGTTCGAAAATTGACACCATGTTTTTGTAATTTTTAGAATATTAGAAGTATAGTTTTACTCTTTCTGCTTAAATAAACTTAATTTTGATTAATTTAGCACCTTTAATAAGGTAATTTAAAAATGTAAATGACAGGTTTAATGGCTCAAATAAGCAATTTTTTTGTGTCTAAAAACAACCGTTTCGTTTTTGACGGCTATAGACGCAAGTGTCCGTCAACGTGTTAACATAATATTTAGCAAAAGATAATTTATTCTTCTAATGTTCGTTACAATAGTTATTATAATTATATAACTTCGTAAGAAATACATTAATAACAACATATAATCATTGATAATTTTGGTAGAAATTTTTTTTCATTTGGAGTAAATTTCTTTCTTTGTTCGAGTCAAAAAGGAGTCATAATAGAAATATGATCATTTGGTTATCGTTTAACCAATTAAGGTGCTTATATATTATAAAGTAACAATTATTTTCTAATTTAATGAGATGATCATTAGGCGTAATATATCATTGTGAGAAATACATGGTCGTATAGGTTAACATTTTGAAATAGGGATTTTTGAGTAACTTTTACCAAAACAGGGATATTTTGTGCGAATAATTTAAGAATATTGGTCAACTTTGTCATTTTTAGTCATTTAAAATAATATTTAGCAAAGGTAATTTAGCAAAATATCATTGAAAGATTTATCCATCCGATAACAATATTACTTCAATAGATTTTACCCTTAACTGATATTCAACCGATTTAATTTCTAGAAATCTAATTAAAATCATAGATTTCCTTCAATAACGATTAATTTTCTTTAGCTGTTGTCGATTTCCAACATTTAAGTCAATATTTCTCAAGTTTTGTCACTGAAATCCCCACAATGAATAAAATAACTTCTTAAATAAAATAATTTAAAGCAATAACCTTTGATATCAATCCCAATTAATTCTAAAGATTTCAAATATTTCATTGTCAAAACCAAGTAAATTGATCATTAATCCTAAACGACTTAATAAAACAGTGAATAATTAATAAAAACTGGTTCTAAAAGTAAAACATAAATCTAAATTACTGTGCAATAACATTCCCCACAACCTAATAAACCTCTAAAACGATATAATTTCACAGGAACTATTATTAATTCATAGCTAAATACTATTTCCTTTGAAAATTTGATATTTTACCAATAAGAACATTGTCGATTTAAATAGAGATTTCAAAACATTTCCACCTTAACCGATCCCTCACCAAATATTTCTGCCATTTTAAACACCCCCTTAAAAATCATATATTACCATCTTAACCGAACCTTCACTAAATGTACTAATTATATATATATATATATATATATATATATATATATATATATATATATATATATATATATATATATATATATATATATATATATATATATATATACATAATTATCTCATATTTCAATTTGTGACAAATCATTATTATTACGGGAAATTATGAGTGATGGTCATAAATTAAGTGCACTTACTATATTAAAGCAGAAAAAATATTAACAGTTAGAATATTCTAAAGAGAATTCCAATATTAAACTTTAGATATTTGGAAAATGATAATAGATTACCGCAAATTAAAGAAAACTTAAGTTATAATTGGAATTAAATTTAAAGTTTTTATTTTTTTAAGTATTAAGAAAATGATAAAAAAAGACTGATCGAAGTCACGGAACGGATAGAAAATTATTTGTAAAGGAAAACATCTTAGAATACAATTAAAAATATTTTTAAATAGATATTTAATAAATCTTATCTTTATA
The DNA here is from genome assembly GCA_959609185.1 of Schmidtea polychroa. Classification (NCBI taxonomy): domain Eukaryota; kingdom Metazoa; phylum Platyhelminthes; order Tricladida; family Dugesiidae; genus Schmidtea; species Schmidtea polychroa. The sequence goes on along the minus strand of CAUHTR010007407.1, from coordinate 44,701 downwards.
AAAATAAATAAATGCCATGAAATTTATAATGAATGACATTTTCACCTGATTAAAAAATATTAATAAAATTTCAAATATTTTTTTAAATTTAATTATTAGTTTTTTATTTGTCAATTTAATGAAAAATATAACTTAAATTACAAGCTGCCCATAATAAGTGTCCTCAATGCACATAATTTATGATAGCTGGTGTATCATATAAAATCAGTGAAATAATTTTCATGAAAAAATACAAATTGGTAGCTACGATGCATTGTAAAATGATAGTGTTCATGATCAAAAGTCAAATTACAGTCAAATTTTATTTATTCAAATCATAATCTATAATATTATTTAAACAATCTCCTGAAAACATTCTTTCTATGTAGCAATGTATCCAAATAAGGAATTCAATTTACAACAACCAAAAATATATATTCACGCAATCTATTATTCAGCGTCCTCCAAACTTTTTCATTCGCGATACACTATAAAACACTTCTTTTCTGGAGACACCATTTAACTTTTTTAAACCTGATTTATAAAAAAGACCGAGAAAATCGTTATTTTCGATTAGGATTTTAAATAAATTGCTTAGTTTCAGTACTAAATACTTTAAAAATACAAATAGATGTGCCTAAAGATCTTAAATAAACTTTTATGATGGGATTAAAATAAATATAAACATTAATTTATAAAAAATGTTACTATAAAAACGTTCTTTAAGTTTAGTGAATCAATGTGTCCCATAAGTATGGGCAGTATTGGGTATTTATAAATTTTAAAAATATGCAATTTAAGGATATTTGAAGCATTTTATGATATTTCACATTTCCACAAGTAAGAAAGAGTGAGAGAGGAGCAACGCAAATTATAATTGATTTAATAAATTCCAATTTTTAACTTAGAAATTATAGAAAATGATGGTAGATGAGAAATTTTGGAAAATGTAGAAGAAAAGTGTCTCAAACGTTATAATTAAAATATTTAATTTAACAGTAAAGTTTTAGATATTGATATAAAATGATTGGAATGGAGATAAAAATATTATGATCACATAAAAAATTCTCCAAAACAATACTCAAAGAAAGCATTTTAAGAAACGTTTAAAAATGTCTGTTATAAATGAGAATTTAATGAATCTTACCTTTTTGAAAGTAATGTATAAATAACTTAAGATTGCAATATTTTCATTTCATAAAATATAATTTTAAAACTTTAAAAAATTTAAATACAATGTCAATTGAAAAGAAATCAAAGGTGAAAATTGAAAATAAGTTCTTATAATATTAATGAAAATTATAATTTTTAGATTACTGACTGCCCATAATATTAAATTTTAATCTTTTTTCCTAATACAAATAATTGAAGTATCAAAAAATGAAAACTGATTAAAGATGACCAAAAAATAAAGGATTTTACTATTTATCTGGTCTAAAGTGACCAGATATTTTTTGTTGCAATGCGGGACATTTTCAAATTAAAACCGCATAATCTGCGACGTCAGGTCACTAAACCTATGCACGAATACACACTAATAACGTGTACATTGTGGAATACTATGACAAGAACACTATTTTTATTTCTTCGCTATTCTTTGTACGTGGTGTGCAATTTTAAGTTTTACATTTAAACAAATATTTATTTAAGAAAATTGAAAATTTTTATCTTTAATTTCTAAACATTCTAATGGTTGCCAGGAATCCAACAGGTTTAGAACCATGTAAATTCATTATTTAACGCTCAAATTTAACTAAGATTGTAAACTTTGCTACTTTGAAGAAGCAAGTTAATTTTGTTCATAAGATTTCTTTTAAAATATTGCTCATGACATACTTGAATTCAAACATTTAAATTTTTGAATTTAAATAATTGTTACCAGCTAAACCAAAGCAGTGTTATTTAATTGGAAAGGTTACTTTACAAATAGATAGCAATAATAAGGTGATATGTGCAATACGGGACACTTTCCGGGACAATTTTCAATGCAAGACATACGATTTAAATACGGGAAAGTCATGCATAATCCGTGACGTATTGTCATTTTAATCTAGTCGGTAATTTTTTTATTCGATATTTTCTTTCCACCGTTTTATGATTTAATTTTTATAATGATTGCTTTTAATTATTCCGTTAATAAATTTTTGATTATTTTTAACGCATTTTGCAATATATTTATAAATCCATGAAAAAATTTATTTATTTTTTAGATTGATTTTGTTGGTCGACCATCATGGCAAGCTCAATTAAAAGGTAGAAAGTTATGGCGTTTGAAGCCACCACAGGAATGTATATTTAAGTGTCCTTCGGCTATAGAAGTAATAGTGGAAAAAGGCGATATATGTAATTTTTAAATTGTTTCAATCAATTTTTTATATTAAATTTTTATTAATGTAACAAATTCATCGTACTACCAAAGTTGTAAATGAAATAATTTAAAAGTAAAAATAAATGAAAGCTAGTTGAAGTAGAAATGTGAAAATGTGATGAGGTATAGAATTGGTCGCATTGAGAAATATAGTGGAAACAGTATTGTGAAAAAATTGCAGAATTCAGTGTGATAAACACAGAAATATTAATTTACAGAAAATCGATAAATAATTAACAATTCGAATTAAAATTGCAAAGAAAGGTTATGAATAGAAAAAAATAACGAGAGAAAATTAGGAATGGAAAAATGAATGGAAAAGGGAAGTTTACAAAACAGAAAATTAATTAATTTGTAGAGTTTTGCGAGAATCATTATTAGACAGGATGATAATTGAAAACGGACAAGGAAAAATTATTGATTGAAAAGATAGTCTAATAATTCTGAATTTTGAAAGTCGGTTTGGTTAAAAGTCATTAAACAAATTTTTGGATTATAAACAAAGCATAATCAGAAATTTGGCTTGATCTTCATTTTAGAAAATAATAAAATTTTAGTAAGTTTAATAAAATATTTATTATAGAAAATATAAACTAAGTTTGAGGGAACATTTATTTTAGGGATATCAGTCTAGGTCAGCGATAGCGAACCGTTTTGACAAAGGGGTCACAATTGAATTTATTTTTTGAAAATATCAACCTACGGGTCAAGTATTATTTTAGTTATTAAAAATTTAACAAAAATTCATGTAAATATAATATGATTTTATTTATTATACATTAATTAGATATATATTCGAACTTATTCGTATGATTATTATTTTATAATTAAAAACACAACAACTTGTGGGTCACTTGAATTCGTTGGGTGGGTCAGTGTCTGACCCGTGGGTCATAGGTTCACCGTCGCTGGTCTTGGTAAATATTGATATCACAATGTGCAAATTTTTGGTATTTATTATTTATTGTAAATTTTTTGTCAATATATGTTAGGTGATTTTTTACTTTATTAACTACGGAACACGATGAGTCAGTATTTGATTGGTTATTGTAATTTATTAATCAAAAGCCAAACTGTAAATTGTTTAGAATTAAAGTCGACAGTATTACTCAAAACGACTGAATAAACATTGAATTTGCAATTCAGAAGGAAAATCGAACTTACATAATATCACACAATAAAAAGTCGAGAAGCAGTTTGTTTAAATGAAAATATAGTTTCATACGAAAAATTTGGAAAGAGGAAATTTTTCACCATTAAAATAAGGAAAAAAGGATTTTTAATCACTGACTAAATTAAAATCTTTAGCTAGTTTAAAGACTAAATTCGAACGTTATTATAATTGAGAAAAGATAATTTTAGGTTATGAAATAAGGAAAGCTTATTTTTGTTGAGGATATCTGAATAATAAATAATAGGAAAAAAAATAAAATTACCTGGGGAAAATCTCCATGACAAACGGGACGATCTATTAGAACGCAGAGAAGAAGACGGAAGTAAAAAGAAGCAAGATATGAGAAAGATAAAGCAAACAAGAAATTAAAACAAAGGCCGTCATTTATTAGCAAGTACAAAAGGGGAAAAAGATATTTCAAATTCCAAAAACAAAACAGGAGAAAATGTATATCTTGACAGCTTGTCACAGATATCGAAATTTCAAGGAAAGTCGGCATAACAAAAAAGGGAAAAACAAGGTATATCTCGATATCTGTCAAATATAAGACAGGGACAGTGGGAAATACGGGAAGGAGAAAAATGGAAAAACAAAATTATCTCAAGTGCTGCAAATGTAACGAACTATAAAAGGAAAGATACAGAAGTTAAAAAAGGAGTGAGAAAAGGGAGAGTTAACAAGTTAAATGAAAGAGTTCAGAAGTCAAGGAGAAATTTGAGTTTGGTTTGAATTTAAAGTAGTTAAGAAGAGATATTTGATTGGGATGATAACGAGAATCTTGGTGGACCTAATATAAAGGTGGAAAAGAAGTGAATAATTGTGGTCAAAGCAATAGAGCAATCGAGTAACGTATTCCTGTAGTTAAATCGATCAACGATTAGTGATTATTATTGTTATTGGCGAATTGTACACGGAGAGCTATTCTTCACGTAGTGACATAATAAGCTCTGGATAATTGTCTATATTAGAGTTGATTGGCTGTAATTGTAACTTGTACAATCTATTGTTATTATTAATAAAGGTTATCTTGCTCGAAATTGTAAATTTATGAATTGATAAAACACGCTTGGAGTCAGAGACGTAATGGTTGAATCCCTACATCATCACCGATCAAATAAACCCAACATTTTTAAAAATATCCCTAAAATTGTTAAATTAAGTTTAAAAATATTCGAAAAATAAATTTTTTATGGTATCAAAAATAATAAGTAAAGAATAATTTAACTGTTTCATCAAACTTTTAGTTGTACTTGATACAAATTTATGGTACCATCAGACGAAAATTATTGGAGACGAAATAAGTGTCACTGTTGGAGCTGAATTTGATTAAAAAGTATTAGATTTAATTCTTTAAACATGGAAAAATATTTTTAATCTGTAACTGAAATGTATTTATTTTACTTTTATATGAATGGTTTATGTCTGTTTTCATTTTGAATATAACTGATTTACAATATGTTTGTGTCCATTTTTATCCATTTATTTTCATATGTACATTCAGTTTTGTGTTTAGTACAACTATTCTAAATCTCTGGAAATCTAGTCAAACAACGCTCTTGAAGTTTTTTCCCAATCAGAAAAAAATAATAATTATATAATAGTTAGCTAATATTTTAATGAAGGGTTCTTTTTCATATCCTTGAAACATTCTATACTTGTCAGAGAATATATTTTACATACCAAAATGTCACATTTGTTTTGATACAAATCGAATTGAATGTTTCTGCATTATCATTATTAAGATGAATCTTGGTTAACTAATGGTAGGTGAATTACAAGTCGAGCGCATCATAAAAGATTAACGACACCACGGAAAATGTGTTAGTACTGTTTACGATTACAAAACTGTATAGTTAATGTTTTTATGCCAATTTAATGCCAAATATTAACATAAAAATAAGTGTATACCAATTACAATAAACACAAATAATTGAGTCGAATTTATGGAATTTACATTTGTTTTAGTCACCTAAAGTAAAATATGGGCTATAGTATCTTAAAGCCCTCCCCCAATTATAAAATAATAAGAAAATAATAATAAGCATGACCAGTACCCTTGCGACATGTTGAGTGTGGCCAATACCCATAAGGGGATAAAATATCTTGTCGGATAAACTCGGACTATATATAATATAAATTATATATAAATTGGGGCGGGGGGCTTTAAGATACTATAGCCAAAATATGCACATAAAATAACTGGCTATGCTATTTGAATTAATGGTGCCTTTAAGTATTTTTAGCTGGTTCATTATTCCTGCCTTGTGTTTGCATACAAAGCGGTTTCCACCTTCTTCGGCCATCTACGTCGCTTTTCTGCATATATTGATGATGTGAGGTTATTATTTGTTTAGATTGGGAATATTGTAGAAGGGAATAGCATTAGGGGGGAAATATAATTTTTATTCTAAATCGAGTTAACTCAAGCTCGTGTTTCATGAGTTTATTTGCATTCGATATGTATCCACTTGAATATCTTCTATCTGTGTTCACTAGGCTTGAATCATTTCCTAATATTTGTCCGGTCATTTTATACTAATCTCTTAAGCTCTTAATAACCTGAATTATATTTTTTAAAGTTTTTTAAAAATTTGTTAAAAGCTACAAAACACATCAATTGCTCGACTTGTATAAACACTTCCCGACACAATTTGTTTATACAAACGAGTACAAACTTGCAAATAACTAACCGATGTAATGTGATACCAAATAGCAACACTAGGTCAAGTTTTTCTTCGTTCAGCCGACTCAGAAATTGCCAATAAATTTTTCCACCACAAAATAAGCACAATAAAAAATAAACAATAAAATTTTAAAAAATTGGCAAAGTAAATTTCACTTAGCTTCATACTGAGTAAGAGGACCAGTACCTTCACTTGATGCTTATGATTGTATCACCAAATGAAGTCTTCGATTGAGCATTATTCTTGGCCATTTTTTATTAATTTCTAATGACACTGAAAACATAAATGCAAAATATGAATGTCATCTGGGATCACTCACATTATCTATTAAAAATTTATCGAAAACTAATTTCGTAACCCGCTACGATTATTTCTTCACTATGTGGTTCCCTTGAAGTTTACTAACATACATCATCATTCATTGATCATTCGAAATAATTTTAAAACGTCCAAACTTTAAATTATGAAATAATAATAATAATGTTGAATTTTATGATTTATTTATTTTCTACTGACTTCACGTGTTTCTTTAATAACAACTCACAACCCAACACAAAGTAACGTATATTTCTTTAAATCAAAATCACAGCAAATCGATAGTTGAATCCATCAGAATAATTCTACTAAAAATAAACTTTCACGAATTTGAGCAGCTGACGCCTTGGGAACTCGCAGGAATATAATACGATTTGTTTATGGTCTCTGGCCGTTTATTTTTTACAATTTGTAATTTCAATGTTTCAAAGTCTCGGTAATTCGTGACTTCAACAATTCATCTTCATAGTTTATCTAGACACTTAGTTTTTCAACGAATCTTCCTAATTTGTGTTTCATTCGATTTGTTTTTGCCTCAGCTTTTAAACTTCGAGGGTCAAAGTCAATTGTCTGTCAAATACTTAATTACTTAATTAATTTTTATTTTTGTAATAACTCTACATGGAGAAACCCCTTCAACTTTTAGTTATTACTGTTAAAATCGGTACTCCTCGTGCTATTTGTCTCAGTTTCCAAAATAAAACCCAACACAGAAGACTTTAATTGAATATCAACAAATTTTGATACAAAGTTTTCGATTACAATCTTTTAGTTCTGCACTCTTTAATAAAAATTGAAAGCAGGTGACCCTATGGGAGACCACTTTATTCAGATTTGGCAATGACTTTTATCTTCTTAAAATTTGAATTGTCTAAGCTCTTTGATCTTTATTCACGATATAATACTTTCCTCTCTTCGACCAACTGACATATTCAACAGTGTCGTTTACTTTTATATCCAGCTTACTCGCATAATTAAATTAGCATCCACCAAAATTTCGAAAAACAAAATAATTAAATAGGCACTCTCTTGCCTCTATTCATAGATCTCGTTTTGCTAATTTAAAACTGATATTTTTGAAAGGAAGCCTAATTATATTATCCACTTGTTTACCGCTCGGGTTTCCCACATACCTAATAAATTATTTATTTTTAATTAATTTGTCTCTCTTGAATATCTTTTTCTGGGGACCCCATTCGGTTTCATATTAGTATATCTGTGTTTGTCTCAACGTTCGCTATTCGTACATACCAATTTCCTCCGGAAAAGCTCATTCTGATATTTTTAAAATTAATTTTGGATTTCTAGGGATTTTCCCATTTTATTGATTTGCATATTCCAACTTATTTTATACGAAGCCCAACATCATATTCGTCTAACTTTTTATGCGCTACTTCTCAAGCCTTTTCCCACAAAATATTAATTTCTGGTTTTAATCAATTTTTATTCAAGTTTTTGAGTTTTACTTATTTCTTATTTGAATTTTTGCACTTTTAAATTTATTTGTACATTTTATACAACCCTAACAATTATAAGAAAAGAAATACCATATAAACGAAAATTGATGGCGGATAAAAATAATAACAGTAGTTTGTCGGATTCTTTATAATTTTTCAGCTCATGTTTGAAGGCAGATGTCTGTCCTTGAACTATTAAAGTTGAAATTCACTTCATTCAGATGTGGTCACAGTAGGTTCCAATAGTTGTGTATTGAAAGGAACTTGGTACGCTAAACTGTGTTAAAGATGATGAATACCATACTGAGAAAGCTCTAAAACATAAGTTTTCCTAAGTTTCTCTTTCAAGTGACCCCATCAGCAACAAAATAGATGACATGAGCAATAATATTTTGTTCAAGTAGTTGCATATCTGATTTTAAACCTAGCGAAATGCAACCTTCAACTAGATGATATCACCGACGCTTCCAATCTAAGCCAGCTTGTTGTATTTGTGCGCTATGTAAAACACGAGTGACAGGTTGGAGCAACAGCTAAGGCGGTCAACGTGAAGAAACTTGTAGATAGAGTCATCAGACACAACGATCGTTCGTTGGATAGGGTTACTACAGTTTTTTCAAACGGAGCTCCATTCATGTAAGGATGAAACTCTGATTTTAATCCAGTAGTGAAAGTCTTTGCACCACACATCATGGTTTCGCACTGTTTTGCTCAGACATTCGTTAGTAACAAAATTGTTGGCTCTAAAATTGGCAGAAGTATTAAAAATTGTATTGATGTGTGTGAAATATTCGTGAAATAGTGCTCTGAAGCATATCTTATTCAAATAACTTATTCCAAGGAAATATTGGTGTTGCTGAGAAACAAATCTATAGTATTCCATGGCCCTTTCATCTGCTTTTTCTTTTGGCAAGACACGGTAAATTAAAAATATTGTTTCATTCCATGCGGCAATAAATGAAAGAATTATCATTAAATATTTATATATAACACGATCATTAACCATATTAAGAACCAGTTTAATAACGGAAAACACACTGGTAATTAATTTAGATACAGAAATATACCAAGGAAATTGTGATTTAACACAACCATAAGCGATTTCTAAATACAAAAACCTACAACCGGATAAAATGGTCATATCGAATAATGAATTGTTAAAAGTATAATTGAGAACTTCCTTTTCTAATTGTCAATAAGAGGTGGATGTTGCTGCAGATATATCATCCAAAGAAGAACACATATCACTAAGTCGATTAAAATAATTAAACATAACATTCGACGCACTGGTGATGATTTTAATTCATCTGTAGCACCTTCTACTTGAAGATTACTGGCAAGACCATATATGTTTTCTATTTGATGGATAAAACTTTTTAAAATAGGAGCTCTTTCTGATATACTCGACATATAAGATTTATATAGATTTCGATAAGACCGTTTTTCAATTTGAGGGATTAAACTTTGCAATATTGAATTGAATAAACAACTTGAAATCTCTTTATTTTTACTGCAAATCCTTTCAGTGCAATGAATTTTAGTACATACCATTTGCCGAAATTCATCTTTACTGATGCTTTGAGAAATATCATAATTTCCATTAAATACTTCATAAACTTCTAGAATTAAAATAGGATTACTAGAATATACAAATCGTTTGATCCATTCGTTCAATAATTTCAATGACCAGTCATTTAAATAGATTCTATCGACAAAGGTATTATTCGCCAAACAATCTTCAGCAATGTTGGATTCTTCCATAAATTACGTTACGGTAAATGTAAATTACATAACAATAAAAAAAACAAATCAATTCACAATCAATTTATCAAGCCAACCACATTCAAAAATTCAATCCAAAATGCAACTCAGTATTGACCAATCGGAATTAATATGGAATTAACTCTGTTTTTCAAATACTAATGTTATCTAGCAACTCTATCTTGAATTATCTGATTTTATGTTAGAAGATGGGCGATAGATTTTATGTTAGAAGATGGGCGAACACTAAAGATTTTGAGACTGATAGGAAAGATAAATATAGGGTAAACATATACATTCAGAACAAGGAGTGATGCAAGATTTCGATGATGGTTTCGGGGCAGTATATAACCCATTAACAATTTGGATGTGATTCATTAACTTATTTATTAATGTTATGAGAATTTTATTAAGCTGTAATTATATATATCTTTTTCATTGATGATATTTGGTTCTTGGTGAAATCATGTATTAAATTAAAATTAACCTCCAATAAACAAATAATTTTAATAATAATTAGAGTCAATGCGTCACAAATTGTTACTTGATAAATTTTAAAATTGATTAAATAACTTGTAGTAATAATAATAAAAAATATTTTTCTTCGTCAAATTTAAGGTGTAAAAACAAAATTAAAAATGAAACTCACAAAAAAGTTGAATTAATGACGTCAGTTTGGCTCATTTTTATTTCTAACGATTTTTAATGATTAGCCCTAAGTTAGTGGTTCTCAATCCGTGTTCCGCGAAAAAAAATGACATTTTATCTTTAAATTTGCATTCAAAATACATATCATCAAAAACATCAATTAATTTTTTTATAAGGTGATTCAATAAGAAAGCCGTTACACAGATTTATAAACATACAAATATAAAGGTGTTTTTATTGCTTGTTATTGTTGCGCGTGGTATTTTCTTTGCTTATAAGAAGGCATTGTTTACGTTTACGACAGATTTATAGAATTTGTGATTGGTCACTCATTGTGAGCAAGTATTTTTTTGTCAGTGTTCCGCGTAAAAAAAATCATGTGAATGGTGTTCCGCGCTTTTATATTAATTGAGAACCACTGCCATAATTACATAAACAAAGATTTTTATTGACTTTTGCATTTTCAAGAAATAATTGTACAGACAATATTCAATCGTGTTTATTATTCGTGCCCTTATGTCAATTAACAAGAATTCTAAATTAAAAAAATGGAACAAAAAATTGTCTTAAAATAACAAATATTGAAAAATCAAAGCACAATCACCCCACAAATTATAATCTAAGCAGAATTGATAATTCAGAAATTGATATTGTTGAGGTCTGTAAATTAAAATGAAATTTAGGTTAATAAGTGAAGAGAAAAGACAAATAAAAGCGGGATCATGCACAGAATTGATAGTAAAGGAAAGTGTGATGGAAGCAGTATTAGAAAATGCCAAAAGCAATTACGAAAGGCAAGAATCCGGAAATCCGAGAAAAATCAATAAATTGTAAAATTATCGAAATCGAATTGGGAAAACGGGACAGGTATAGAGTAGCTAATGGTCAACAAGATGATGGTTAGGGATTTATCAGAAAATGGTTAGGAAGGGTCGAAAAGCATGCAAATGTGTTAAAACAGAAAACGTTAATTAATTAATTAATTGGCTAATAGAAAACCCGAGCTAATGGAAACACGAGCCAATGGAGAACCCGAGAAATGAAGGAAACCCGAGTTGGGTAAACAAGAAGAAAAGTAAACAGAAGGAAGGTTTGGGCCCATTAGCTTGACACAATGATTAATTGGAAAAGAGCAAGGAGAATATAGTGCGTGTAGAAAGGCCGGACGGGCCATTAATTATCTTGGTTCGTTGGACCATTATGGGTGACAGCCGAAGCAGATACGTGGAAGCAAATGTCAAGTGAAAGATTGGCTCGGCAATAACCATTTGTCATCCCGATTTCGAGGAGTATATAAGGAAAGGGAAAATCAGAACATATCGGCATTTTGCCTCAGGTAGGGTAAGAAGAAACCGAGCTTAGGAAAAGGCGAAAACGAATCTAGGAGATTAGGGAAAAAGAAGAGATAGAATAAGAATAGAAAGCGTGAAAAGGATCAAATCAAACAGAAAAAGAGGAAAACGTTGGTCAAGAGAACCTAAGAAAATAAAAGGTGAATATTTTCTTTATCAAAGCATCAACACCGAACGGAGAATCGGTCAAACGTAATTTTGATTATTAATTGTAAAGTGGTGATAAAAGATTGTGAATTTGTTATTTCAATATACGTTGGGTCGTTATTGTTTTGATTTAAAGTACACGAGGAGTCAGAGGGAACCGACTTAAAGTAACCGAAAACCCAACAATATTGCAATATAATTTCGAGTATACAAAACAATATAACCGAACTCAGAACATAGCAAGTAGGGTTATATAGCAAATGGAACATAATAAGGGAAATTGGATAAAACAATTGTATAATTTCTTTAAAAGGTGATTTTATATTTTGTTTATATAATTGTTATTGTTAAATAAAGTTTATGAACCAGTGTTTGTGTTCTTATTTTTATAGGAACCATCAAGTTGAGATTTGAGAACTTTAACATTTATTTGAATTTCCTAATATTGTTGGGGTTGTCGGTAAGATGTTAAATTTACAATTATTCATCTAATATTTACAATACGAATTACAGACAATAATAAACTTTTATTCATCAGCACAACAAAATGATTTAATATTACAACTGACTATGAAGAGCTTACTGCAACTCTTTGGAAGTAATATCTCTTTTCCAATAAAATCTTGGAATCCACCATCAGTTATTTATTGATTTTGACTACAATAATTGGTTAAATCGACCTATTTGTTAAGTTTGTTAACTAGGTTAACGCTTATCACAGTTTGCACTATCTGACTCCAAAGATATTGAGCGTAAATAACTCAATCAACTTGTTTACTGTTTACTAAGTTTGTGCAATAAAATAAAACAAATTGTAACCCAAAAATGTGCCGCAAATTCTTTCAAAAAAGAAATCGATTTTATTCAACCGTTCTCAGATATTTCTGAATTGGCGAGGCTAGATTCTACAGCTTATCTATAGGATACATTATAAAAGATAATTGAATGTCTAAAACAAGGTGTTCGATGTAAAAACGTCGTTGACGATTGACCGGTAGACAGTTCCGCAGTATGAGTTAGGAATGTTTTATTGGAAGTCCTTTTGTTTTGCGGCACAATAAATATAAAATATATGAAAAATTAAATATAACTTGTCAATATAAGCAAAAATATACAAATTCTTTAGTGAAGTAAAAACGAAAATCCTTATATTATTTTATTGAGATATAATGCACATATATAAAAACTAGAATCTACCAAACGAGGAATTTGTATATTCGCCCTCAAATACAAACTCGTTCACACATACTTTGTCTTATACATGATAATTTCTCTATCTTTATGATTAGTGCCTAATTTTTTTCAATTGTAAATTAAAATTATCCTTAATATATCACGGTACACCGCAGATTTTTCACCGCACATTATTGTGCTGCAGCACTAGTTTGGCAGACACTGATTTAGACAATACTGCAACAAACCGCATTTACTTATAGATACAGATTTGCTGATTACAAAAGCAAATTTCTTTTGTTAAATGTTTTGTCATGAAAAAACTTTGACTAATGGATGAATTAATAGATTTAAGAAACAATATGATATAGGAAATTTTCAAAAAGCTGGATGTCTGCTGGTGTCGATCTGTCTGTTATTCAAGAGTGAAGGAATAGTATGATTACGGAAATTATACAAAATTATGATGTAGTGGATATCTACAATGCCGGCGAAACTGGCTTTTAAAGCAGATGTTGCCAAAAAGTCTTTCGGATCTATTAGAACCAAAGTCCAAAGGCCTAACCAGCTAAAAACGTGGATGACAGTGTTAATGACGTCGGATATGTCAGGTTCTGATAAACTATTATTGCTTATAATTGGGAAAGCCAAAAAATTACGTGCATTTCAAAACGTGAAACAAATTCCAGTTGAATAAAAAAAGTGTGGGTGACTGGTGAAATTTTTAGGAAGTGGGGTTAAAGGAATTAGATCGTCGAATGATACTATTAAAACGAAAAAATTCGATGATAGTTTATAATTGCACTTAGAAAATTGAATTAGAAAATGTTAAACTGATTTTCTTATTTGCTAAAACAACGTCAATCATCCAATCGAAGGATAGAAAAATTATCAAATATTTAAAGTGACACTATCTCAAAACAGAGCGCTTGATCACAGCTGAAGAAAATTCTCCCTTTCAGTGGAATATTTTGGATGCAGTCATAGCCATAAAGTCTGCGTGGAAAAAATGAAAAGTGGAACAATTGCAAACTATTTTCGTTCAATGAGTCTTGTCAAAAATACAGCATTTTCCGGAAATATGCCCACCTTTTCTGACCCAGAAGAAAGTGCAAAACACACACCAAAACAACAAAATGTCGTAAAATCTGGAAGAGACTGTGTGGTATTTTTCTCAACCAGTAAATTCATACGCAAATGTTGATTCTGACAAAATTATTGGAAATTAAAATCGTAGACTACGTTTTAAATCAGAATCAGACAGATGGCGATGGAGATGAATTAAAAGACGAAGTTGACGAATTTCTAGTACCTACAATATTGGAAGTCAACCATTCACTTGACATGTCTTTTGCCCTCACAAACTGTTCGTGTATGAAGAGAGTAAATTTAAATGGAGATTTGAAGCATTTATTTCTTAGATTCCGTAAAAGGAAAGATCAATTATGGACTTTTTTACAAAATTATAAACAGTGATTAGTGATTATTTTTTTATATTCCTTTATATTTTTGAATTATGTAACAATTCTCATCCTCTATGTTAGGAAATAAATTCATACATTTTTATTCTAAATTAATTCAACGATAAAGAAATAATAACAACCTATTTTATATAAGTCGTATTTGTTATAAATTATTTGAATTATGGCATTCTTATCAATGTCGACTTAAGCGGGTACGACTGTATTTAAATTTATATTACAAATATAGAAAATCTTTATAATTAAATGAAATTTCATTCTTTTATTTGATGCTTTTATTTCAAAATACAATAATTTAAAATATTAAACATGAAATTTACAAAAATCTTTTTTTGTTGTTAATTTTGATGTAAACTTTTTTTAAAAATTAGGGTAAAATATTCACTTGTAATATTTTGTAATATTAATGTTGTTTAAATAATATAACATTTTCACATTAAATTTTCTTCTTTTAAATGTTTTTTTTTAATTGTTATAAATTTTATTAATTAAACTTAGATGGCAAGCGATATTCTAAATAACTGGCAAAATTTGTACATACCAGAACCAGTTTTAAAAGCAATAGAAAAGGAAGGGTTTGTGAAACCGACACAAATCCAAACATTAGTATTACCAAGTGCAATAAGAGATCGAATGGATATTCTCGGAGCTGCTGCTACTGTAAAATTTTATTTATACATATTATTTTAAAATAAATAAAAGGGTACCGGTAAAACTTTAGCATTTGGGATTCCAATGATATCTCGTATCTTAATGGATAGACAAAAAGAAATTGATATTTACACAGAGGAAAATATACAGGAAAGTGATGATATAGAATTGGATAGTGAAGTTGAAGAAAATGATCAATGTGACTTGTCTCCCTCAGAAAGTGAATTAGAATATACGTGGAATGTATACAATACATTTTAGAATTTTATTTTTTAAAAAACAATTTAGGACGATGAAATAAAACCAGAACTTTTTACTGGCGTTGAAATGTGTCGCATTAAAGAAGACAATTGCAAACCATATCAACACATTTACGGATTAGTATTAACTCCGACAAGAGAACTTGCATGTCAGGTACACAATATATTTTGACACATAATATTTGAATAAGTAATGAAATAAAATTTCATTAGGTAACCGATCATTTAAAAAAGGCTTGTCAGTTTACTGATTTGCAAGTTTGTGCAATTTTCGGTGGAATGTCTGCGGAACGCCAAGAGAGATTGTTGAAAAAACGTCCGGAAATCGTTGTCGTTACTCCCGGCCGGTTTTGGGCATTTATTCAAGATGTAAGTATTTATTTCACTATTTATTTTCATTAAATAATTTTTAATGTAATTTCAACCAATGATACATAATTGTATTATAATAGAATAAATTTATTTAAAATTTAACTATAAAATTAACGAAGTTGAACAGTTTAGAATATTTGAAGATAAAATTATATTGAAATTTTAATGATTATTACATATTGACTCAATGTCGGGATCGGGGAGGCCAGACCCTACAGTCGTCACTAACCCATCCCACCCACGTTTTATTTTCTCCATTTTTCGAATTTGGCGACATTTCTAGTTAAATGTAGCTTATTTAACCGATTTTATAATTGTTTACATGGATTCTTTTTAAATTGATTTCTTTCTGATTTGATTGGTCAATATTCTTTTTTACAAATATCAAAATTAACTACACATTTAAAAGTATTATAATTAAAAAAAACTATTAATCTAGCAAGATCCTCATGCAATGAGTGCTAGTAAATTATCGGTGCTAGTTATCGATGAAGCCGATCGAATTTTGGAAAAGGGACATTTTGCCGAAGTTGAAAACTTCATGAATTGGATGAAGACCAATTCTTGTGATAGGTTAATCAAAGGAGTTCCAATGAAACCGAGACAAACTCTCGTGTTTTCTGCCACATTGACATTCGTTCACTCGCCAGACGCGGTTAAGAAACCAATTAAGAAATTTACGAAATTAACAAAGAATTCTAAATTAAGTAAAGCAGGAATTGTGAATTAGTATAAGTGTTTGTGAATTGTATTAGGTAATTTTGTGGAAAAGCTCGGTATGAAAGAATGTCCAATGATAATTGATACTACAATCGATGTTGCTCAATTGAGCCAATGGAAGATATTATGCCCAACACAGGAGGACAAGGATACTAGATTATATTGGTTTTTGAAAAATCATCTAGGACGAACTATTATCTTTGCTAACAGCAAGAATTCCGTGCGAAGATTGACATCGGTTCTGCAAACTCTTGGTCTATCACCGAAATCACTGAATGCCGATATGCAACAGAAAATGAGACTGAAAAAATTGGAATCATTTTCCAAAACCGAAAACAGTCTTCTGATTGCCAGTGATGTGGCAGCAAGAGGTTTGGATATTCCGAGGATTGATTACGTAATCCATTTCGATGTTGCCCACACTGCCGAGACTCATTTGCATCGTAGCGGTCGAACGGCAAGAGCTCTAAATTCCGGCTATAGCATCATCATGTTGTCACCGAATGAAATGGGACAATTCAATAAACTCTTGTTCAGTCTTCAAAAATCAGGTAGACTTTTAATTGATTCTCCTCCATCCAATAATGTGTTGTCCAATCGTAGAATCGGACGTGAAAGACATTAAAATAAAAAACATTGAATATTACGAAGATGTCGTCAAATTGGCAAGAGAGATCGAATCGCAATCTCATGTGACTAAAACCGTTGTGAACAATAGAAATTGGTTTGAGAAAATGGCTGAAAAGGCTGACATAGAACTCGATGATGAGATTGCGGGTGAGGAGAAGAAAAATGCCTCGTCAAAGAAAAAAAACAAAGAATTGGAAAAGAAAATCGAAGCTCTAAATTTGAAGATAAAATATCTTGATACAATTGATTTGGATTTTAAGTTAGTCTTGAGGAAATGGTGATTCGAGATTTGAAATTGTCTATTGAATTTTAGGTCCCCTCTTTCTGGCCATGTGAAAATTGTCAGTGACGAATCTAAATTCGATCCGATCGCAACTGTTACCAAGTTTCAATCGGAACTGAATACTGTCAAAAAGAATTCCAGGAATAAGAAACGAAAGAAACCAGTCAATGATAATATATTGTCAGATAATTGTGACAATAATTCTAAAAAAACGAAAAATAAATAATTTGACTTTTCAAAATTCAATTTTATAATATTTTATAAATTATTTATTGGTGACAGATTTCTGATTTTAAATTTTGACCTGCTTAATTTTGATAGTTGACCTATATCAGACATTTCTCGAACACTTCGTTAATCCTGGGATTTTAACAGAAACCTTATTTTTTGATGATTTTGGGTCACAATATAAGAATGCTGAATTCTTATATTTAGCGTGCCGCTGAGCCTTTTCACGGACTTAAATTAGCATAAAAAAGCTCTTTTCTTATGGATAGACTTAAGATCTGTTCATTACCCATTTCACCGTACAAAATTTAAATACTCAGGAATTGTAGTGATCCCGATTTTACATAGTTTAGCATTTTAAATGCATCTGTCAACTTTTTTTAAAATGGTAGGAATGTTTCTGTCGCTAGTTCTTGTTTTCGAAAATTGAAATGACTTGTTATGGCTCTTGTAGCTACTGGAAGCATATGTGATAAAATCTTAGGGCTTTCTAGATGTAAGTATTTATTTTCATTAATTAATATAATTTTAACCAATGATAATTTGATAATAAATTTATCTAAAATTGAACGATGTTTGAGAATAAAATTGTATTTAAATTTTAATAATTATTACATATTGATTCAAAGGGACAATGTCAAGATTCCGCGGATCAGGTCCGCCTGTCGTCACTGTAACACCCTTAATATGTACTTTTCTGAGGAGTTGGCACGTCCCTGTTCAATTCCACCATTTAATTTATTTTTTACAATATATATTTCACTTATTATAAGGTGAAAGAGATCAAATGGCATCTTTCCTGCCAGTGCTCAAATACCATCTATACAATTGTCAATACACTTTTTGCAACCTATCTCGTGTTTTTTACCGAAAATTTTAATTTAGTTTAATGAATCTTCTGTATATGTCAGTGGATATTCAATACTTTTTATAAAATATGTAATGGGTCATTGCATAATTACGTCACGATCGAGGGTGGGTGGGTCTTTTCCTTGAAAACGTGGCGAGAGCTGAATTTGACGTCACGCTAGTTGTATTTTATGGACCGCAAGAATTATTATTGCAACAATTTTCCTATGCTACAGGATCCTATCCAGTCAAGGATTTCTATATACTATCATGATAGAAATTAGAAATCCTGATCCAGCGTATAGGAGTATAATTATCATAGCATTTCAGATTGCAATGGTCTTTATAAACATCTGTTTTTAATTAAGTCAATAATGGTTTATTAAAGGGTGGGTTGGTGGTTCAAAAATGGATATTTTTGGCGTGAAGTAATTATGCAATGAAATGAAATAAAAATTATCCATTAAAATATCAGAAAATAAAAAGTGCAAAAAAGCTAATTAAAACAAAAAACAGCAAAAAATAGAAATTTTTATATGTAAAGATTAATATGTCGGCTTTAAAGCGACAAATAAGTCGGAAAATGGAATTACGCAAACCTAAAGAATAGGAAAAATAAAAATTCGAAAGGTGACGGAAAGTGGAAAAAAGAAGTACTAAAGCGGGAGGGGACAAAGAACAAGCGGTGTAAAGGAAACTAAATTGAAGCGAAGGGAGAGAGAAGTAGGCCCAAGAAAAAATTAAATTTATTACATTTCTATGTCTAAAATTGGACTAAAATTTTTCTCTTTTCAAATGTCACTCAACAACTGAATAAACAGTACCTACCTGAACTCAAAAAATGCAATGTTTCACAGTGAATGAACCATTGACAACTCAGGTAGCGTGGACTCCTACCTGAGTTGAGCAACAAGGGTATAAATCCCCGATCAAGAAAAAATCAAAAATCACATGAAAAATAAGGAATCACCAAAACCCACACTACAAAGAACATCAACTGACCAAATTTTAAAATAAATAACACATCAACTGATCAAACCAAAACAAATAAGCTCTCAGAAATTTGCCGAAAATCTAAATACATTAACTAAACCAGTGGTTTTCAACCTTTTTAGCTCATCGCTATTTTCTGGAGTTTTACTGTTATCCATCGCCTCCCCATCTCGTAAGAAGCAAGTAGTCTTTGTCAAGATCGGTTTTGCGTTTAGTAAATAATTCACTCAAAGTATGCTGTCTACCAAATTGGACTTTGAGGTATTGAAAATAACTAAGTTCGTTAGTCATTTTATCAGTATGTGGTCTTGATTAATGATCTTTCATTCGCGAAGGCTTCATTGTTTCATTACTATTAAATGTTTTATTACGTATATTTTATATTTTAATCCTCCCTTTTGAATACCCATCGCCCCCCCCCCCAAAAAAAACCAAATTCACGCACTTGGTGGCGGTCGCCCCCAGGTTGGGAACCACTGAACTAAACCATCAAGATCCAAAGGAATTTTGACTCAAAGCCGCACTACTCGAGGAGAGCAATCAGATTTGAGGAAGAAAATAAAAGAAAATTTACCTGCAGATCCAGAGTAAAATTTCGACGGATTAAATTTATAAAGATCGAAGGATTTATAATGATGATTTAAATTAAAATAGTTGAGCAATGAACTATATGAAAAGAAGTTTCGAAATTTTTTTTAGGAAAAATTGGTAGTGTCCACCGAGACTGCCCTCTATACAGTTTTCGGTGTTCGTGTTCGACAAATTAGGATCGACCATGTGTGCTTTTGATCTTTTTGATTTTAATTTTACATTTTAAATTCTAATCATTTATTTATTTTGTTGTTTTTAGATTAATTTCTTTTCTTTTTATTCCTGATTGATCAAAGGAATAAAAAATCGCCTTTACATATCTTTCTTATCCTATGGATAAGAGGTATTTTCTGCTTTTGTGTGTCTTTTTCGGCGATTTATTTTGTCTTGAGATGTGTTTCATGTCCAACGGCTTGCGTTTTATAATTTTATTAATTTTGTTTTACTTATTTTTTACTTTTGTTATTTTTCTGTTTTATAAAATGTTTTTCAATGATTTTAACTATTCTTGATGCGGTTTGCATGGGGTGTCTGAGTTGATCATTTACTTATTTTCGATTAAATACAACAAAAATGACGAAAATGGCTTATTTAGATTTTAGCAGAACAATTATTTAAAACATTAAAATATACAGGATAGGATTTTTAGGTATTGGAAGACTAGTTTTGCCAATCAAGGAACCAAATTTTTTTTAAATATTATAAATTTGTAGATCATACAATGATTTAGAGAGAAATTACAATAAATGAATTATACGATGATTATCTTTGAATGACTGGGATAAATAAAATACATTTCGGAATATTGACATAGCGTTGTAAAGGTGAAAATATGGCCGGTAAACGATTATGATTTTGTTATATTTTTTGTTTCAATGTTGACGACTTTGTTATTATTTTATTTTAATTTTTTTGTAACATGATGATTTTTCTATTGATATTTTAGTATACCCTCACCTTACTTTTTCCTTAAATTTGAAAGGTAATCGATATAACAAATTTTGTATTGAACCATGATTGAAATGTTTTAACTTCTTCATTGTTAAATTAAATCACATACACCAACTCAATATATGGCAATGGAATACCCGGACGTAATTCTATCTGATCGTAGTGGTGTGGTGGAAAGGAGAACGAGTGAGGCAAGTAGGCAAATTTCTCAGTTTCCATACATAATACTGGAGAGCATTTTGAAGGAACATAAAATGACGTCGTTAATGAAGAAGGGCGGACGGTTTGTGAAGAAAGCAATTAACAAGTTCACAGTTTTGAAAAGAATGGAGGACTGCGGACGAAAATCAGCAACAAAGGTAGCAGATCTGTTAAATTTATAAGAATTTAATCTTTTATAAAAATCAGACATTTCAGAGAACATAGCTTGCTTTGACAGAATCTTCACTGACTTTATTGAACAAACTTGTTTCATGATTTCAACTGAATAATTTTCTCTTCTCTTAATTTTCCATGCAGTTCTTGTTATTTAATTAATTTGAATTTCAAATTATAAACTTTTTTTGTTAATTTATTAAAAAGTCTTCGCAGGCCGCGTGTTTGAAGCCTGACCTATTACATAATTATGAATATTTCTAGGTATTTTAGGACTCGGAGTAACTATTGTAATCTTAGAAAACAATATTTATTTTTGATTATTATAGATTTCAATATTTTAAATTTTTCTTAATTATAAATATGAATAATTTTGAAATAAAAAATCGCATATGATTTTTCAGAACTTGAGGCTCTTGTGGTACTGGTGAAGGAAATGCTAAAATCTGTTGAATTTTGTTGGGTACTGTGGCGATTATACTGTCATCATTTCTAAGGTAGAATATTATTTTCCAACATCCAGCTGTTTTTTAAAATGTCATTCTGTTTAATTATTTCATCAATGTGATTTTCTAAAGTAATTTCAAAGTCATCATTTTCATTTAGATATCTTTCACTATAAACCCAACCATTTTGAAATTCTTCAATAGGTTCTATGGAAAAAGCGCTTAACTTATCTTCGGATAACTATTTAGAAAAACCAGTTATTTGAATAAAATAAATCTTGAAAACATTTATAAAAATTTTAATACTTAACAAATAATATTCAATAAACAAATCAAAATCCGCGCTTTACACAATTTAATTTTTACAAAATTACTTTAAACAAACAACTGTATACTGTTAAAAAAACGAATTTAGAATTTATTAAATACACTAAGCAATTTTTAGCATAATCGATGTTAGTGAGAATAATTATATGAATGTATTTTCCATTCCATTTTTTAGTTTTATCTTCGAAGAATCTGACTAGAAATTCTTCATTGTCAATAATTTAACTTTCAGGTTCAGTTCGTCCAATAACCCCATGAAACCATATTGAATATTTTAATAAGTCCATTTGCTTTTTGATTTCATTATCCAAAGGCAATTTTGGATCAATTTGATTATCAAATTTATAAATTTCTCCCATTTTTCATTTAGATTTCCAACAATCGATTAAACATCATATAAGATTTATATAGATTTCGATAAGATCGTCTAACGGCTCACTATATCAGCCCCACGAGAAGTCGCAGAGTTCACAGGAACCCGAGAGTAGAGGTTGATGAAAAATCTAGAGGAAATAAAATTTAAATAAAAGTATAGAACTGTTAGTCAAAGGTAGAGAGTGTCTAGAAGAAAAGCAGACAATTAATGATTTTGCTGAATCGATGGTACGGAAGTGTCGCCGAATGGAAGCGACATGGTTCTGACCGGAACATGTGGGCAAATCGAAACAAAAGATCGAGACCATGGAGAAGTCTCGGGTCAAGGATCAAAGGATCATTCCTAAACTCAAGAGCAAGCTCAAAGAAACCTGGAGAATAAATAAAAATCTCAATAAATAAAAATTCTAAACAATATGTTGAGTTAATTCTTTCATCTGGAAGTCGAAAGATTGCTGGTATTTGAGTGACTAGAATAAAAATGAAGAACTAATAATAAATTTAAAAATCTATACCATTTACATTAAATAATAAATAATAAAATATATATCAACGTAATTGTGATAATTCAACAGGAGGCACTGATAGCTCTATCTCGCATTTTTTTCGAACTCTTTGAACTCTCTTCGTTTATCGGAGAGATTCCGACAGGGTAATACAAAGTAGATGGTAAAAATTAAGAGTTTCAGCGAAATCTAAAAGGAAAAGGGTACATGAGAAGATGGGGCTTTATACCTTCCACGATAGCCCATGAACCAGGGGCTCGTCGGGTCATTAGCAGTTCTTATGGTAGAGCTCACCCTTTGTCGACAGCCACCCGCTAAATTGCAGCACCGACGTCATTTGCAACGGGTGTTAAGTGGTCGAATAAAATAATTATGCGTGGTTGCTCGGGATAGGAAAAACACAACGAAAGTATCGAATAGACAAACATACAAAAGTGAAAGATTCTCCTCACAAGTAACCCACCATATTAAATAACAATCCGCTCGTAATTTCTGAAATTCTGGATTTACTACATCACATCAAGTTATAATCAAGTTATTTAAAATTTATTATTGGTAAGGGATTAATTAATTTAAATAATTTTCGATTCAAGCTTTAATAGTTTTAATACTTTAATAATGAATAAATATTTTTTTGAAGCTTTAATACATATATTTAATGAAATAAATATTTTTAGCCCATTCGCTGTGTTTAAAAGTTCTTTTCAATGTGTTACTTGTGACGTACGTCAAACTAAAAGCGTTTAAATTTAATAGAGGAATTTTTAAAATAAATGAAAAATTTTAATTTTTATAATAAGCAAATATATTTTTATATTTCTCTCAAAAAATTCATAAAATTGACAATTTAAAATTAATAGAAACACATTTACAAACTTTTACAAACCCCTATGAATGCAGTTCATTCAACAACATGTTGACAGTGCTCGATTTTTTTTTATTTTTATTTATCATAATTTGCAGGAAAATGATTGAAGTGACCCCCTTCAATATAACTAAGTTACAATTCAATAATTCTTTTAGGTTTAGTAGACAATACGGTAAATCACTTTCAATAAAATGATGTGTCCATTGAAAAGAAGTTTGCCCAAAATCGAAACAAATTGAAAAAAATGCATGTAAAAGATAAAGCGACATCATTAAAACATTCAAGTGAACTGTCAAATGTTTCAGGGTTTGAGATCGAGTAGAAATGATCGATTCTGATCTGCCATTTTGCTCCATGATCGGTTTTGTTGAAATCCGTCGATTGATTTTTGTAGATTTTTTTCTCTTATAATAAAAAATGAAAAAATTCCCCAATACATATGCCATGCAAATTACATTCAACAATTTCGGAATTAATTTTTCATAAATCTCCTCGATGATTATGGAAATTCTCCAAAATAAATCTTGAGTTATTCTACAAATCGAAGAGTTGTCCCATTTGACGAACCAAAGATAATTGTAATAGATTGCCAAGTTTATGATTGTAAAGAGAAAAGTGGAAATCCTCAATCTGATTAAGGAGAAATATCTATAATAGCTGTTGGTTTGAAAATTGCAATAGAAATTTGTCGATTCTCGTTCGTTATAGTTTTGATATCTTTTCAAGAAGTTCGTTGCGGCCATTCGTTCCAGACTGAATAAAAGAAATGACCATTCAGAGAAAACATCAAAGACATGATATATCATGACATATAACTCACAAATTATATTTAAAATTGGATAATTAATTAATTTGAATAGTTCAACGTAGTTCATATCGAGAACCTTAATCCATACGCTCAAGCCGGAAATGAGAACACTAATTAAACTCGTATAAGTTATCAGTCTTATTAGATACATGGTACCAGCTTTATATGTCTTCCAAGACGAATGAGAGGTTTGTAAATGAATAATTATACTTACCACTAGGACTATGGATAAAGTTGGTGGAAGTGAATATAAGTTAACTTTATCAATGATGTATGGAAGGAATTCTCTTGAACAATTCGGTGTAGAGTGGTTGTATTCCATTTAGTTTATTTATTCCTTAGTGTTATTGGTTTTATAACAAATCAATGACCAATTAAATGTAACCAATCACAATCGTTTAAAATAATTGAAATATCGCTTTTTTAAAATTTTTCAAAATAAATTGAAATTTTAAATTAGAGAAAATTATTTCTTGTTGAAACATTATAAAATAGCTTTATTATTAGTAAGTTGATTGTATAAAATAACAGACAAAATTTTAGGCAGAGGCGATAGGCCAGTTATTTTTCACTATTCTCCTCCCGTTTGCTCACTTCGACATGTAGAAAATTCTTTTTGTTATACTTTTGATAGGATTATAAATAAGTAATAAATTCAAAATTAGAAGCAAAATAAATAAGTAAATTACTATAATAATATATGGGGGCATAGTAAAATGCTTGATATACTGTTTAAAAGTGTAAAATTAAAATGTATTTATTAAAAAGAAATCACTGGTAAAATTTGAAAAAAGTTCTTATAATATTAAAATGTTCTCCAAATATTTATACAAAAATGTTTCTGTGCCTCTTTCTTTCTTGGCCGGTATTCCAAAGCGTCGCACTTTGTAAATATTTTAGGTCTTTATCAGTGGAAATTTAAACAAATTAGATTTTCCTTCGGTGTAACCCTCTTTTAAGTTTATATTCTTTTCAGTGTGTTGGATGATGGATGATACATATGTCACTGGTAATATCTAAATTGATCTTTTAAATAGGACATTGGTTTACCAAATAGATGGAAAGGCTTTGCTAACTGCAGATTGTTGAATTGATAAAGTATTTTCCACCTGAAACTATTTACTTTTTTAAATTTATACGCTCAAGTCAGCAAAGGGTTTTAATTTCCATAAATGGATGGCAAATTCGGATAAGCAGTTAATAATAAAGAGCAATCTACAAAGTTTCATAATTGTACAGGCGAACATTTGATATTTGATTTCATTTTAGTGGAGGCTGTGACACTTGGTATTGAAGACATTGTTGAATTCTAACAGTTTCTCCTGACGTTACGTATACGCAGCCATATAATTAACCCAAAGGTTTGTCCCACCTCAAAATGTATACAATCTGTTCCTGTACTAATCAATAAAGAATTTATCAACCCCTTTTAATATGTGTTATAGTTTTGTATTTTTTATTGTCTAATTTTCATTTGCTATTTCATATTTGTTTTCTTAAGAAAAAATAATTTTTCAATTTTTCCCATTTTTAATTAATTTTTCTCAGTTTTGTTTGTTTGAATATTTTTGTTTTTATTGTGCTTATTTCTTTAAAACTATCAATTTATCTACTAATATTTTAATATAACAATTTTCAGCATAGAATTTCCTTGTAAATCAACAAATTAATTACACTGAATATGCAGTGTATGAGGAAGTTGAAAGATTCTTAATGATTAAAAGAAAAACCGAAATTTGTTTAAATAACAAAAATAAGAAGAGACAAGTTTTTCAGCGCATAATTTATTAGCTAAAATTTATGGAATTCTTTAGTGATTTGAAAACGGGCATTTATGTTCTAACGGATGAGAATCCTAATATGGTGGCAGCTGTAAACACTGACGCGAATACCGAAAGATTATTGCCAAAGGTGTTCTGTCAAGGTGATGATGCTAAAGGCATCAATAAAAAAGAACAGGAAAGATTGACTGCATGCGTGATCGACGAGGATCTATTGGAGAAATATGCGAAGACAGTTAAAAAAGCAGAAGGATTTCAAGCCAGGTCACGAATGGCATTTGATTACGAAAGAGACGAAATAAAGGATATGAAAAGTTTATAGTATTATAAAAGAAGAGACGAAGAGATTGAAACATATTTTAAAAAAGTGGAGGACCTTGTTGACAGGTTGTTTGAAAATAAAGAATTCACCAACGAGAAAATAACAGCAAAGATGTTAATAGTATGTGCTGAAAATAAAGAAGTTGAGAAAGAAGTAATATTGCGGAAGATAAAAAGCACAGAGGAGATAAAGGAAACATTAATTCTGATGGATAAAGTGGACAGGCAGAGATCAGTTCAACGCTATGAAAAGTTATGTAAGAGTGGTCTATCAGGATCCACAGAGAATTCCACAGAGAAGAAAAGAAAGATGAAAGAGAAGAAGGCAGGCGACAAGAAGAACCAGAGTGCTGGCTATGGTAAAAAATAGGCCACACGAAAATAGACTGTCTAGTAAGAAGTAAGATAGAGTGCTGGACGGAAACGGACATATGTAGGAATTGTTCAGATAAAAAAGTGCCAAGATATTTTGGTTGTCGGAAAGAAAGTCATATAAGAAGGTTATGTCAAGAAATACAAAGACCGACAGGAAATAGATACAGCCGGATTAATGGAATCGAAGAAGAAGAAGAAATGAAATCGTGCGTAGAGACAAATGAAGATAATTTTAGTAGGACGTACCCAAACAACAGGGCTTCGCCAGTAGAGGAGTTGGTTGGAACCATATACTAACAGAAAAGCGGATAGGATATCCTCAAGGGGTAGAAAAGTGGGAGAATGTAGGAAGGGTCAGTGAGAAAGTATACAGGTTCCTAAGGAGAGAAAAGTTTGAAGAGGAAGTGGAAAGAATTGGAACAAGTGAAACGGGGCAGGAGGTAGATATTGTATATAACAAGCTACAGGGAAGACATGGTGTAACAGTAAAGATGAATGGGGAAATTTTCGACTGTTTATTAGACACCAGAGCACGAATAAACGTAATGAGTGTGAACTGTTTTAACAAGTTACGAGGACAACAATTGATGAGAGGCGATGATAAGTTACGATGTGCAAACGAAAGTACGATAGAGACAATTGGAAGAACAAAGGTTAAAGTAACTATCAGAGATATTTTCAAGGAAGTCAGATTCATTGTGGCGGAAAAAAGTAACACCAGAGGTGATTGGAGAATTAAAATTACAAGAAGCATTTGGATATAGGCTGGCATAAAAGAAAGATATCGAATCTAGTGAAAAAGACAAGAAATATATTTTTAATATTGAAGCAAAATTTGGCAGACAAATAAAGGATGGAGAAAGATTGACGCGAGCGTTGGAACATCTAAAGATTGATCAGGATAGCAAATTAAAGGAAATAATAACGAACAGTGGATACGTGTTTATGGCAGATAAATGGGATGTGGGTCGCATGCATTTAGTAAAACATAAAATAATTACAAGAGGTGAACCAATAAACATAAAACCATATCGTCAATCATTGAATTTGGAAACAAAAATTGAAGAAGCAATACAAAATTTGTACGAAAACGGGATTATACGGAAATGCAACTCCCAGTAGAACACGCCGTTAATCTGCGTATGGAAAAAAGAGAAAAAAGACATTAGGCTATGCTTGGATTTCAGACAGCTGATTGCAGTAACAGAGAGACAGGCATTCCCAATGCCAAACATTGACGAGATGTTAGATTTGTTAGAAGGGTCCATTTATTTTGCTCAATCGATCTTGGTAATGCATATTACCAAGTGGAGTTAGACGAAGAAGCGCAAGAGAAAACATCATTCTCAACAAAGAAAGGGCAATAAAGTTTACAATAGAATGCCGTTCGGAATTGCTGCAGCACCAGGTACGTTCCAGGAAATGATGACAAAGGTAATAGACAAATTAAATGGAGCAATGGTGTATTTGGATGACATTCTGATTATACAAACATTTTACAATACTCAGTGAAGTATTAAAAGCGATCGAAGAAGCAGGACTAGAAATTAACCCAGAAAAGTGCCAAATAATAAAGAAAGAAGTCAGATTCTTAGGACAGATAATCAGTAAAGAAGGAGTAAAGATCGATACTTCTGAGATTCAGGCTATACAAATATTTGGGAAGCCAAGTTACGTAAAGAAACCTCGAAGCTTCCTAGGCATTTGCAATTATTATAGAAGATTCATCAGTGAGTATGCAAAGAAAGCAAGGATGTTAGAACAATTATGTAGTGGTCCAAGTAACAAAAAACTGGAGTGGACTGAAGGGACGAATAACGGATTCGAGAGAATGAAGTTAGCACTCACAATGGCACCGATCCTATGCTTTCCGGATCTAAGAAAGGAGTTCATTTTTTGATACTGATGCCAGTTTTGAAACCATTGGAGCAGTGCTTTCACAAAGAGATAAAGATGGAAAGGAGAGAGTAATTGCGTATGGATGACACTCGATGACGAGCCATGAAAAAGGATATTGCATTACAAGGAAGGAACTATTGTGTCATGTAAGAGCCGTGAAGATAGCTGATTATATGAAAGATAGATATATTGGGAAAAACCTGTGGAGTCAGATTCAGAAAACTATTCGAAGTTGTGAGACTTGTCAAAAAACCAAGGCTTAAAGAATTACAACGAAGGAACCAGTAAAAAGACTAGAATCAACCGAAATGTTCGAAGTGTACTATAGTATGATTTTATCGATTTTTTAGATTATAGAAACTTTTATATTTCGGATTTAGGTGTACTAAGAAATAGTATGTTTGAGCCCAGTACAAGTATGAAAAGAAGAGAACTGTTGAAGATGAACATCGTAACTTTCAACAGAAATGGGATTCAAAATATTTTTTTATCTCGCGCAAGAATAAAATATTATATCTTATTTGTCGGAGCAGTATTGCTGTTTGTAAGGAGTTCAATCTTAAAAGACACTATGAAACAAAACTTAAAGAATATGAGCAATATGTTGGGAAAATTCGCGAACAAAAGTTGTCAGGATTTAACTCAATTTTTTAAAAACAGCAGAATGTGTTCAATAAACCACTTGAAGACAACACTGCAGCTGTATATATATTATCGCATTTAATTGCACGTAAATCGAAACCATTTACCGAAGGAGAGTTTATAAGCGAATGTTTAATCAAAGCAGTGGAAGTGTTGTGCCCAGAACAATTAAAAGAATTAAAAGTGTAAGCTTAAGCCGAAATACTGTAGCGAGTAGAATCGATGAAATTGCAGAGAATTTGCGAGATTAGTTAAGGTTATTTGTATTATTTATCTCTATTATTTGTATATAGTATATATACTATATACGTATTTGAATAAATCTGAAATATTTTTAATTTACTATTTTTAAATATTAATAAAAATTTGCGGCCCATGCCATATTTAGTTAGCTCATGTGGCCCGTGCTGCAAATTGAGTTTGACAGGCCTGGTTTTATGGAACCTAACATTGTCCATCAATAGAATAAAGTTTGGCATGAAAATTTTTTTGGTTTGATATTCTGTTTGAAATTCGAATAATAAGTTAGAGCCTTGCAATATTCGTTTATTCGAAACGATTGCCAGTGTTGAAATATTCTTTCCTCTCGATGTCGGATCTGTTACTCTCGCCGGTTCATTTTTCGGACAATATCCATAGTTTCTCATTGAACGTAGGTTCAATCCCGTTTAATCAAGATAAATTAAATTATTATCAGATTTCAGTCGATACCCGATAGCATAATTTTTCCTAATATTAATTACAGGACTAAAATATTGAGGAACATTGTGGAACAATAGTTGCAACAGAATATTTGAGACATAATATTTAATTTATTTGGAGAATTTAAAGAGAAATGAAGCAGAGAAACTTAAAGAGAAAGCAGAAATGAATGGATAAATCTAAAGAGCTTATTAAGTTGATAACAGAGTACAGTTCGGCGAATAAATCCAAGTCAAATCAGAAAACAAATAGTAAAATTACCAATTGTTACACGCCTCAGTTGTAAGAGATTTGTCAAATCAAAGTTATAAGTGTATGTTATTCTTCAGCATAGTGTTGTAATAAGAACTGTATAATCTAGGGGTGGGCAAAAGCCGACTCGCGGGCCGTCTCCAGCCCGTTGAAAAATCCCGCATGCAATTTTTTAAATCTCTTTCATGCGATTTAACTATAAGTATTCTATTTTAACGTATGATGTTTGTCTTTTCATTTTAAAATTCTATTTACTTTAATATTTACAAAATGCGATATAAACATAAAAATGTAATAACTATGTATCAATATTAAATATTTTATATCGTTAAGATATAAATAAATAACAAAATAAAATCTGTCATTAACTGTTTTATTTAATGATCATTAATTTAATATAATCCATCATATTTCTTTAAAAATTACGTGACATATTTTACTGGCACAAATTATTCGCATGTACACCCAAGTAAGACAATTCTCGAGCAGGAAAAAAACTCCACCCAAACCACTCGCGTGTGCACAGCGTAAGCGGTTCTCCGGCCCGGGAGACATTTTGAAAAATTCATTTTGGCCCGCGCCTTAAAATATTTGCCCACCCCTGGTATAATCGGTAGTTAGCTTGTTGAGCCAATTGTATCATTGTGAAAATATTTGTGATATTCAATAAAGTTTCCAGTGTTAATTGTTAATTATGGGTCAGTCAAAGATACGCTGGAGTCAGAGTAAAATTTTAAGATACAAATAGTATCACAAACCCAATAACCCAACACTAGTATCATCTTTATTGGGCTCTCGCTGGTACTATGAAAAAGCTCAAAATATCTCGTATATGGGCAGTAAAAATTTTGTTTTTTGTTTATAAATTATCATTTTAGAAAATCTTATTTACTCAAATTTATTATTTATTCACATTTAAAAAAATCAAAAAACAGATTTCGATATCTGGCTTTTCCAATGAAATAATTTTATTTGACCAGCTCAAACTAATCACCACTTTTAAGTAATAATCGCTCATTTAGATAAGTCAGGACTTCTTCTGTTTACTTTATTAGAATTGAATGTAATTTAACGATTAAACTTTTAAATAATAGAATTAATATGAAAAACAAGTTGGGACGGCTACATAAGCTAACTTATCCTTATCATTCAAAATCTTCTTCACCTTTGATCTGTAATTCTCGATTTCTTTTTTACAATCTAGATCAGTGGTTCTGTAAACTTCATACTTCAGGCCTAATGTTTACTTATTTTAAAGTGCCCCTTAAATTATTGTTCACCTGTGTCTTTTATATTATAGAAATTTTGTCCATCGTTCCTGTAAATATGAATTTATTTTTCTCGCATTTAAATTTTCTAAAAAAGACAATAATTGATTTGATGTTTAAAATTTTGTCCGGGCCACATCAAAACGCTTCGCGGGCCACCGGTTTACCATGGCTGCCTTAGGCCTTGTCTGAGTAAGCTTCGGTGTATTTTCTGAATAATTTTAAATACAAAACATCGTTATAAAAATGAGTTTTAATTTAAAAAGAGACTGTGGTAAATGCGTAGATTTTTACTAATAGAAGCGATTTCAATTGTGGGATGCCCTCAATCAGAGATTCTAGATCCTTGTTCATATGATTTGTACCAAGAAGCCGCGTGGATCAGGCGAAATGATACCAAAGTGAAATAATTTTAAATAGCTTCAACTGAATAGGCGTAAAATCGAAGTGGAAAATAATGGGGTTTAGATGCTCGTCTGTAGAATTTGTAATAAGTCTTGTAAAATGTTTTGAACGAATGATAACGCCAAAATCCAGCTTAATAAATAAAATCTTACATAAAACACAATTAATTAGATAAACCTAAAAGTAGTAGTAGACAATAACAAGCTCATAAATGCAGGGTTATGATAGACCGTTCGATTGAGCAAAGGTTAGTGTGGAATGAATGTAGTATGACTTAGGAATATTCAGTAGAGCATTGATGCGAAATGATTGATCTGTGGTGACGGTGGAAAATGTAATAAATTGTTATCTCTATTTTTTTTATCAGTATTAGGATAACCGATCCAATATCTGGAATGCGCAAAAAGTGAAAGTGGTCAAAAGAAAAACGCACTAATTCCGCAGAATTATATGGCATAAAGGCTATCAGTTCAAGATCCGATTAGAAGACAACTAAAATGTTGTACAATTATAGAGTCTAGTAATCAAATGAAAGCCAAGTATCAACATTGCTTGTCTCAAATAAGCAGAAAAAGTGCCAGTAGCTCCTGGGAAAATAAAATTTATGCGAATCATAGCACTGGTAACACGAGAATAGACCCTGATTTTCAACTTGGAGGTCAGGCTTGTGAGATGTTAGGCGGTCTTATCGAAATTTATAAAAATATTATACTTTTGAGAATACAAATAAGTGAGCCACAACAGTTGAATATTACTCATCAATTAGTGCCATATGATGGCATGAGAGGATGTGTTATATAAATGCTCTAGAGTTGCTGTTAGATTTATCGTCGAGACTTCGCTAAACCCCATTACAGCGATCATGTTGGTAATGAACACTGCTGCTGAAAATCAATGAGCAGGTGACATCCAATGCTAGATCTACTCATCATCGCACTTTCTTTTGTTTACTTATTGATCCATCTTGCACATTTATTTATGGTCTTTCTAATTTGATGTTTATTAACATTATTTTCAAAAAATTGAGCAAGGATATACTCTTATTTCTCGTTTCAAAAAATTTATTTTGAAATCTTTTGTAGTAAGTTAGTGTAGTTTAGAATCTAAACTTTAGATAGTTCTCAGTGTGAGCATATTCGTGAGAGAAATTGAGATCATTGACTAAGCGTGAAATTTTGAAATCAAAGTTCCCGAGACAAGGCGAACAGACCTTTCCAGATCTGCACATTACCACAATACAGGGCTGCATTCTTTTGAACTCATCTCAAAAAGATCATAGAAAAATAATTTTAAAAAATGAATACAAAGCTAAATTTATTAACAAGTAAATTAGTAAAAAACAATTACCATAATAATTACATAAATAAAAATAAAATTGTCATCCAACGAACATAAATTTCGTAGATCCGAAAAAACGAAGAGCACAAAATTTAAAATGAAATATTCTTACCAGTTGAAAAAATTAAATTTTGGCTGGGATTTATACCAATATGTAATGTACACTCACGCATTCTCTGCCACTCTGAAATCAGTGTATAATGTAATTATTTAAGTCGAATGAAACTTTTTGGTATTTAATTGTTTGGTTTAAGGCTTAAACCAATCAATTAAATACCAAAAAGTAATTTAGGCAATTTAATTGAGTGAAAAACTATAATTATACTAATACTCTTCTAACAAATTCTGAGTACTTTAGGTATATTGAATCTCAGACTTATTGTCCGTTTTCTATTCTGACCTTAGTTATTAAAATAATTAAAATAATAATATATTGTTTTTATTAAGTATGTACAAAATATTTTTTCCCAATGATTAATTTCTATATATGGACAATTACTAAAATTAGTATATTAAAAAACTACTATTACCCATATACTTTTTTATTAATTAATTTATTGGTTTGTACCAATCTCTTTTAGTCAAACCCTAACACCAGTGCGGTTTCCATGCTATGTATTTCAATATTTAAACAAACTCTCAATTTTTCAGCTCTAGCCCAATACATATTAGCTATCTTACATTTACAGTTTTATTTCTTTGTTGACAGATAGCTATGCAGAGTCACGGAAAGTTGAACATTCAAATAGTAAACAGATAAATATTCCTTCTAAATTATCTTTAGCATAGAGTTTATTTTTCCAGTCTTTCCATTTGATTATTCAAACAATAGCTGTATAAAATACATTTCTCAAATAAAAAAATTGAAATATTTTTTCCTTACAATTTAATAGGTAGATTTAAGAAGTAGACAGTTCTTTCTGTGTATGCTTTATTGGAATTTATTACGCTTCGAGCCATTAAAATAATGACAAGATGAACTTTAACACCGAACCAAATATCCTAGAACAGGGCTGTGCAACCTCGGGAAACCAGAGGGCCGTAATGCAAAAAAATCTATTCGGGGGCCGCACACAATGCAAAGAATTTTTATCTAAAATAAATGGCTAAGGATAGCAAACCGCCTGCCTGTACGGAAAATTTTGGACTCAACACCTTCAGTTGTTACTAATGTATACTCTGGCGCTTGTTTTGAATTCATTGGATATTTCTGTCTGCACGGCCTGTCTTAGGACCGCAACCCAAAATTAAAAAATGATATTATGTTAATAATTAAATTTGACTGATTGTCTATTTTTTCTATTAACAAATTACTAAATATATCTCGGTTTTGGCGACCTATTCATTTTCTCAAAACATTCAAATAATAATATATGTGTTGTTATAATAATACAAATAAAATGTGCAATGAAGACACAGCATATATATATATATATATATATATATATATATATATATATATATATATATATATATATATATATATATATATATATATATATATATATATATATATATATATGAATCACAGGCAATATATAAATTGGGTAGAGGGTTTACATATTACTTCTCGATGATCATAAACATATACAACCTGTCGCGATTTATGAGTTGTACATTATGTGGGCCATATACCAACTTATAAGCGGGTAGTAATTTGTGTCGTAAATATTTGGCCGAACAGTGTTTACTTATTTAGTAATATCGAATAAATAAACAGAATAAAGAATGGTAAAAAAATTGTCCACTAAGTATAGATTGAAGAAAAGTTTACAATCCGCGGCAATAACGCATTTTACATCTTTATTTTTACTAATGTCCTTCCGTATAACTTCACGACCAGTAGAGTTCGTTCGCAAAGAGAGACGCGAACACCACGTGAAGTCTTCATTTGGAAGAAAAATGTTTCATAAAATTGTATTATATTTTAATATTAATATAAGTTTTTCGTAGCAATAAAAGTATTTACGTAAATAAGATGTTATCAAATTATAGAGAAGTTCGCTGGCCACACAAAAGTACTTCGCGGGCCGCGGTTTGGACAGGTCTGTCCTAGAATATACAGAATAATATTGCTCAGTACTCTATCGTATGCCATCCTCACTATTAAGTAATAAGCCTATAACACTACATTAAAATTGACATTTGGGCCTAACACAAGGCCAGCTTCTTACTGCCAACTGTGTAATGACTTAAGTTCATCTGGTTATGTAACGACACGCATATTGATAACACACGTAGTAAATATCCAGGATTAAATATCAAACACAAAACTAAAACCAACCCTAAGATAACGACAACGACTACTAGTACTTGAGCGTTTTCTATGTCTTAGTGCTTTATCTTTAATATTATATGCATAGCGTCTATTTAAAATTATAAATACATTAAAAAAATTGAATATCATAAAACAGTGGCGTACCGTGAGGTTCTTGCGCCTGGGGGCAACTGAGAAATTAGCACCCCCTTATATATATATATATATATTAAATTTAATTTTTTTAAAGAATATTAATGACGAATAACGAAACAGGTTTAACAGATTTTAATAAGCGTATAAATAATATTTATTGACTTAGACAAAATACAGTTTAACATTAAATATTAATTCTTCTGGCTTTTGTCGTGGCAAAAATATCTATAATCTCATTAAAATCAATTTTTTCAAACATTTCTCTTTCTATGCTAAGAAGAGCTACTGAAATGCACTGAATGCACGCACATCTATTCTAAGAAACTAATGAAGTAATAAAAAATATATTAATCTCTTAGATCTTAAGAATAATTTATTACTTAATTTTTATTCCAAATTGGCTTCCCTAATTTTGCGCCCGGGGACAAGTGTCCCCCCCTGCCCCCCTAGTTACGCCACTGTCATAAAATAACCACTAAGTAATATCAAATTTGTTTAATTTACTGAAGTTAGTGAGAAAATAACACGAGCCTTTTTGAAAACTCCTTAAATGATTTCGAAAATTTAAATTTATGGCGAACAATTTAAGCTGATTCATATTTTACTAAAAAATAAATGTTATGAAAAAAAATCACCAATAGGGGATTTCCAACTTTCCGACATTATAAAAACCAAAGTTTAATTGCCTACTGAACCACGGGTCACACATAATCATTATCATTTTATTATATATGGTATATTTTGGTACCGCGTGGCCAGTTCACTTGGATAATTGCCATGCGTGATTAGTACCAATGCAATTACGAAGTTGTCAAGTAGCATTTCAGCACGTGCCGAGTTCAAATTTCGATTGTTGTGTAATTCTATATCCTGGGATATTTGGCTTGGTGATTAAGTACTTCTAGTCATCATTTTTGCTAAATTTTCTCATATCAATAAAATAAATAAATAACAATATTTTTTGAATATTTCAATCCGTAACATTGTTCATGATTGAATTCCTGTAGAATTAATGTTTTAATTAATTCGTAAAAATATTAAGTGTTTTCGAATTGTTTTTCATCAAATTTTAATAAAATTTGTTAACGAATTTTTCATGATTTCAAAAATCTTTTAAACCTAATCCTTGATCTATTCGAGAGTACTCACTCATTAGAGATTTTAAACCAACGAGAATATAACCACACATAGTTTTCAATTGGGATCATAGAAAAATGCACAAAATTGTCATTTCAAACGGTGGCCGGACAAAGTGTCGTAGAAATACTTGTCGGATAAACTCTGTGTATATATAATAATAATACTATGTTATATTTTGTCCTAGTACCTTTCAAACAGCTAAATTACACTCTAAGCGATCTTTAAGCATTGTGAATGAAAATAATCTGCTTAGTCGCGTGATACAGTCTACTGTATAAAATTCCTCAATTCAAGCCGACTAATCATAATAATCAGTACAAGAGGTAGCTTATTATCGACCATGCGTTTTGTATGAATTTCAATTTTATGACGTTTTACTCACATATCTTAATATTACTCTGAGCTGTTCAGCAAAAAAATTTACTTAGAGGTCATTGCATAATTACGTCACGCTCGCGGGAGGGTTCCTTGAAAACGTGACGTGGTTGGATGAGTTGAGCTGAATGTGACGTCACGCTAGTTGTATTTTATGAACCACAAGAATTATTATTGCAACAATCTTCTTCTGCTACTATGCTGATACTTTGACTAACAATTATTGCTGCTACAGCAAGCTCCGAAGCAGCCTAGAGGACCGTATGGTACTCTCATTTCGTGAACAATAAAATGACGTCACTATGGGGAGAGTGGGTGGATCAACAGAAATGTGACCAAACATGACAGGATGGGTTGGTGTCCCAAAAATACTCATTTTTGGCGTGACGTAATTATGCAAAGACCCTTTATAATACTACTTCTGTCTGAATACACTTGATTCGATTCGTAGACTGATGAAGAGGTCTTCCAGTGTATAGGTGTCAATTCGATGTTTAAACAAGCCATAATAATGTCTACTTTGTAAATGTGCTGTAAACCATTTTTTTACAAAATTCCTTTAAAGTACATTACTATTACGTCATACTATATACATCACGAAACAATATATATAAGACTGGAATTGAATTATTAAAGATAACTAATGGTTGAAATTATTCCAACTTCATCCATTATCCATTATTTCATTCTTTCTCCTTCAGATTATTAAATATATTAAAAACCAAATATATTTTTATTTAGAATATTATTCACATGGAGAAATTAGTAGAATATATGTATCACTCTCTATCAATTAATAACATCATTAAAGTAGCTCAGAAACCACATACTATAGAAAATAAAACTTGATATCTCAAAGAAAACAAACCAGAGATATTGTAATTATAAACCGATCCGCAATTTATAACAAAGAATTCACAAACATTAAGTTATAAACAAAAGGAGCTCACTGAGTAATATAAATTCCCTAGATTTATAGAAATCAGTAGGCAGTCCAAAACAAATTAAAATAGAAAAATATTCTTACGCCATACTAAAATTAATTTTCAAACATATTAAACATGATTGCACCATATTTATTCATGTTCAAAAATAAATCCCATTAGCTCGATTCACCGCTGGCAGCAACATTTAGAGATTGAGTCAGGTTTCAAGAAAGAAGACGGCATGGCAATTTGTAATTCATCCAGCATCATGTCGATTAATTTTGAATAGCCCATGTCAGTTGGATGGAAGATAATCGTGTTGATCACGATGAGAAATTATGCCATCGGGTTGAATAAATTGTTTCCAGTCCGGTAAAAGAAGAACTGTCTGGAAATAATTCTGCTGTTCAATTGTTTTAATAAAAGGAAAGGAACTTTTCGAAATTCTCTTTATAATATAGTTAATCATCGATATTATTCCCAGGGTTTTAAATTTCATTAACACGTTGATGGTAATGAGAATTTTTTTCATTTCTGTGGGACAAAAGCTAATAAAAGATGACGGCGAATGAGGTGTTGCAAGAAGTAAGGTAAAAAGCACGAACTATTATTACTATTACCGTAAATTGAACAAGACAATCACTTACTGTTCCGAATGCTTCAATGCTTCAATAGAAATCATACAAATTTGGGTAACTTTTCAATTATATTTGATGTTTTTGATCTTAATTTTTTAGTTCAACAAAATGTTCTTTAAAATAAATTCACTCTTAGTACCGTAATTTGCAGGAGATAATGAAAAACCGATGGGTTTTTTTAAATCGCCTGAAGTTACATGTGATTCTTATTGTTCCACGTGATTTAAACACCGTGAGTCATATATGACTCACATGGTCATTATAAGCAGTGGTTCTCAAACTTTTTTGATCGCGACCCAAATTTTTGACATTTCATGCCAAAAATTTTATTGCGACCCACATGACAAAGATTAATTTTAAAATAAATGTTTAGTTAATGAGATGAATGTAGTTGCTTAAGTTTCCATAAGTCATCGCGACCCACCAAAAATTCTTTCGCGACCCAAAAATGGGTCGCGACCCATAGTTTGAGAAACACTGATTATAAGTAATCTAATAAATATGTTACCTAATTAATAATTATCGTGAATGGTTTGATGCGTGTGTGTATGTTATTGTATATCTGAAAAATGTCTCATATTTCATGTTCATTATTACGTAATGTTCTTCGATCCTAGAGAGATAAATAGTTGAACTGTTATGCTTTAAAAAAGTTTTTAGAATTTACCAGACTTTGAATTATTTAACAGTCATCAACAAGTTAAGACTAAGTTTACAACTTCTAATAATCATCGTAAATGATCATTCGATATATATTAGAATACAATGTAAATTTTTTAGAAGACGCCACTCAAAATTATTTGTCTGAAAATGTCTGGGTGTAATTTGATTGGTGTGTAAATCAGATGGCAAGGTAAATAAATTTTATAATTGTGTTTGTCTAAAATTGTAGAAAATATGCAAATAATTATTAGTTGAGTATGAAAAGAAATGAAAATAAGAATTTTTACAATTCGAAAAATAAAATAGATATGACACATATAAATCATTAAAATTTCGTCTAGTTAATGATCTATTATTTTAAAGTATGTAAAGAGTTCTAAAACTCCTATTTATATATATATATATATTTTAAAATTGATATTAAATTATTTTAAATTAACTAATTATATTTGTGATCAATAGTTGCATCAATATTAATAATTACTACGTCTGAGTTGATTAAATTTTCAGAAAAACCTAGATAATTTAAATTGTAATTAATAAATAAATGTTGGAAAGTTTAATTGCGTCTAAAGTGAATAAAAAAATTTGTTAAACGGATATTTAGTTTTATAAAGTTTTCGCAATTTATTCTGTTGGAAACAATCCCTTCTTTCAAATTTGATCTTTTCACATTTACATTTTTACCGATATTTCCCAACATTTTACAAGCATATACATATTATCCTCTTTAGAGATATGAGTCCCCTAAAAAAATAATTGCTGCTTCGGTGTGGCCAATGTTACAGATTGTAAGTATGTATCTTATAAAGTTAAAATAGAATAATATTATATTTGTTGTATTTTCAAAGGAAATACGTTAAAAGGTCTTTATTATTTGTGCTCAAAAATAATACTGTAGCTCTTAAATTTCTCAATTCTTATTTGGTAGTGTAACGTCCCCACATTGGGCCGATATTGATCTGCAATAGTGTTTTCAGGAATCAATCTAACTTGGAATTCTGATAGATGATATTTTAATAATTTGAAACTATTTCGTTTACTAATAAATTGAACAGGTAATTTTTCAAATAAATAAATATTATTCAGAAAATAATGGTAGAAGAGCACGATTAACAGATAAAATCCAACTAGCCGAGTAATAGAGTAATAGAACAAGAGAAAAAGTGTATTGCTTAAGTCATTAACATTAGACATTAAATTTAATTTAAAATAGATTTTACTTTTTCACTTTAACACAGAAGAATGTGTCTGTCAGAATGAATACAACATAAATTTGACTCTCAATTTTCAATCAATTTGATTATAGGTTCTCAGATAGATTTTAATTCACGTAAGTTATGATATCAGATAATAAACATAGAAACTGAGTTTTATTACTGATTTGAAAAAAACATAATTGCGCATATTCTATCAAATATTTTGACACGAAACAGCTTGCAAATGTTATGAAGGGATCAAAACTTTCCCGTCTAAGATTACGATTTCGATAAATTATATAAGGTGTCAAAACTCAACACCTTTAAAGGATTTTTCGAATGAATTCCCATTGGTTTTCAATTCCAGATGTCATATTATTTTATTTCAAACGAAGTAATTGCATAGAATTTAAATTTCATCGTTAAATTTGTTCTAATTATAACGAATTAATGTTCCAAAAATACAGGAAATTATTAAACTATAGCAAAAAATTTGCTATAAATAATGCTTTATTGCGTTTTAATTCGTTCTATTATTAAACGAAAACAAGATATAAATAAATATTAAATCACTTAATCCAATAATCAGTTTATCATTTAAACTGTAAATAACACTTGCATTTCCAGAAAATAAAGATTTATTTGACAAAATAAACATTATTTATCGATATCATTTTATTACACATATAAATAGTTGTACTTTTAAATTTCTTTAGTATCCTGGGAAAATTTATATATCGGTTACCCCATTTGAAGGAGTGGAAACTTTAGCTTTTACTATCTTTTTTTAAGAACGATTTAAAGTATGTTAATAATCGATAATTGACAAAATTGAGATTTCGATGAGAGTACAGGAAGCATTCCTTCATTAGTAATGGTAGAAAGACAACATTGATCTGTGAGCAGCATTAAAGATACAAAGCCACGGTATAATGTTTATTACAATTCAGATATGGAGAGCTTGTCAATAAAGTTGACATAAATTACTTTTAGTGAATATCAAAGAAAATGTTTGAAATTGTATTTTCATATTATTGACATTTCGATGCGTTTGTTTTTATCTAAGCCTTTGCCTTCCCATGTTCTAAGCCGTACGCTTGTTTTAAATTGTAACTTTTACGCATTTATTAGGTGAGGGTAGGTTGAGAATTTATGGTATTTAAAAATCTAGTAAATGTTTATCACATGAGATGCACGGACAGTCAAATGATTAAAATAAAGAATCCGATTAGTATAAATTTTCACAGGATAACTCATCGAGAAATTTCGAACAAAAATACCAATTATTGTAGAAAGACCACCAATAAAACTATTTGTCTCACATTTAGGCACTTCGTTAAATTTATATCCAATAGGCAAGCAGATTGGTTAATTCATTACAATCACTAAATCTATATTACTATTTTGTGTTTTATTCTTTTGAAAATATTAAAAAATAAACAATCTATTAATTTTTATTATTTGACATACAAAAACCTATAGATTGTGTTCAGGTTAAATGAATTAATAAAAAGTATTTAATAATTAATAAAAACGGCAGATTAACTTATTTATATCTATGTAAATCTCGAGATTTTACTAAGCATATCGCGTAAGACACATAAGCATATCAATAAGCACTAGACTGCATTTCTTGAAAAATAAAAATAAAAATGTTTCGTCGAACTTTAGACCGAAATTCAACCACGTATTTCTTTAAACACGATATTGAAAATTTGCTATTTAAATTATCATTACGAATCTCGGTTGAAAATAAAAACACTAAGGTGTACTAGCCAAATTTAGAAAAATATAATCTATTCCAGTGAATCTCAAACTTAATTGCTGATGTAAGGAGAATATTTATATTTATTAAATTATTGATTATATTTAATTTGTATATGGTGAGCTTCCGGCCCGGGTGCTTTTTTGCTAATTATTATAACTCACCACAATTTATAATATTTTTAAATAATATATATTGTTTGACTCGAATTCGAAATGAATCGTTCAAATTCCAACATGGGGACCACACCAGGACCAATGAGGCAGTTTATTAAGCCTCCATAATTATTATTTCAACCAGAAGACGATTTAGAAAAATTTATTGAAATTGAAAGATTTCTTGAACTAACGCAAATATGGGAAGAACTCAAATCAACATTCGTTTTATCAATAGAACCAGTAAAGAAATATGGAGAATCAAAAACAGTAAATGATTTTAAAAGACGCTTGAAAGCTTCACTTAAGAAACCGCCAAATTTAGCCTCGGATTATAGTGCTGCTTTATCCTATCGAAAAAATTGAAAAGTTGGTCAAAACTATTTTGAGACATGATTTAAAGGAGGAAGAATTAATACTATTTTTGTTGTAAAATGCTTTAGATGGACAAGAACTAAAGAAGGATATAAAAATACCAGAAATTAAAGAAAGTAGAAAGAACTGAAGAAGAAGAAATCGAAATGGAGGGAGATTTGGCCAAAATACATTTAACTATGAATTATTCAGCTGCAGCAAATTTTAAAATAGGACAATTATGGACTAATCAGGGCTGATAGACAATTCAATCATGAACCATGACAAACAAAGATTCAATACGAACGGCAACAAAATTCATATAAGGTGGGAAATAAAGAACCAAGATTTCAACAATTGAGATCACGTAATATTAAAAACGAATATTTCAGGCAATTGAAGGACACCAATAGAAATGGGGAAATAAATACTAGATAGCGTAATAATGCATGACAAGAAGATGGTCATGTACGAGATAATCTAAAACGTAGTAACTGTAAAAGAAATGTCCATTTTAGACATGAATGGTATAATGTGCAACAACCTAAACAATGGTTACGATGGACGATTCCTATTAAGGATAATCAAATGATCAAGACCCAAACGAATATGCTTCGTCACCAGGAGAATTGATCGGAACTATGAAATAAATCAGCAATTTATGAATGTTAATATATGATTGTCTGAAAGTGATTGGAAAAATTTAAATTGTGTGTTGATAATGATGAATGTTTGCTTGGTGGAATTAGTAGTACATATATAATTTCAGTAATTGTAATTGGTTCTTTAAATATATTTATTATATAAATTATATAATATTTTTGGTCACTTTATATCAAAATTTTATTTTGTTTTAAAAGATTATAAATTTAATTATATTGTAGCGTTCAGGATGTATTTTTGGCTATTGGTATTTTGTTAGTATTATCGTATTTGTATATCCTTATTTATTTATATGGTAGTATTTATATGATTTGTGATTGGGTGTAGAAATCTGAAGAGTCCAATAGAGTCACCGTTAAAAATGTAGCGAGACAATCGGGGTGCGTGTTGTGTAGAAAAAGTGTAAAATAACCGTTAAATAAAATTAGAAATTTTATTTACTAAATTAATAAATAATACTTCAAAAAATCAGATTTTGTGAATTGAATTGCAATCGATGTTGATCTTATTGTAACCAAGAGTGTTTTTGAACTATCTCCACAAACTCTAGTATAAATTTTGATACTTTGAGATTAATTCAA
This sequence comes from Schmidtea polychroa, assembly GCA_959609185.1. Lineage (NCBI taxonomy): Eukaryota > Metazoa > Platyhelminthes > Tricladida > Dugesiidae > Schmidtea > Schmidtea polychroa. The sequence goes on along the minus strand of CAUHTR010007407.1, from coordinate 74 downwards.
TTGGTAAAAGAGAATGTTGATTACCAGATTGGAACAACGGTATAATATGTGTTTTATTTCTGATTTAACTGAAG
>CAUHTR010007406.1:29789-52647 GCA_959609185.1 Schmidtea polychroa | reverse complement strand
TACTATATGTTTTATCTCATTACAATTTTATATCAATTTTACTTAGTAAATTGTTATTTTGTTAAACATGCTATATGTCATTTTAGAGCTCATTGGATTTCTTTCGCAGTTAAGTGACTCTCTCTGTTCTAACCCATCTTACAAAATAAATAAAGAATAATAAAAAAAATTATTACAAATAAAAATATATTATATTGATAAAGCCCATATATATTTCATTTTTTCCTTTTTCCTATTTAACATTTTTTGTTAACATTTGACAGTGACTTTAATTAAAAATATTTTTATTCAAAATATTTTGTTCTCTTTCCATATTTCTCTAGTCGCTAGTGCATTTCGATTATTATTAAGCAGGGTGGGTGCAGAATTTTTGGATACTCAAAATGAATTTAAATAAAATTAAGCGATCTTGTGAGCTTTTTCCCTCCGCAAAGGAAAAGTCAACGAAATCCGATGATGGTTCAAGTTTTGAGCCCGAACTTAACTACAGGTCACATCGTAGAATTGAGTATAAAACAACTATAAAACAACTTGTCAATCGGTATTGTTGAAAATTCCACCACTGGGCATATGCAAAATTCAGTAGAAGATGATTTCTAGAAAAATATGCTTTACAGGCTTTTGCAGACGCAAATTCCTGAAATATTTATGTCATATCCAACTCTTCTGCAATCGTTCCCTCTATATATATGATAGCTAAACCTACCAAACGATCCTGAGACATTGTAGAACAAAGATATGTTTTTTTATGAGTTTGAGCTTTGAAAAGCTTCTTTCTGAACTCCCAATTGTTATCGAAAGTGTAAGCAAAATTCTCAATGTCACGTACACATTTGGAAAACAGCAAACAAGCTTTTTCTAATATAACTCTGTGGCTTGATTTTTCAGTAATTCTTTATGATAAAGCAAATAGCTCATCGCATAGTTCTGTTGCACTAATGTCTGTTGAAAATTCGTTTCAGCTAATTTCCCTAGTTTTTTAATGTCATATAAGATCCAAATAAGTCACGTGAGATGTAAACTGCATTAATCGATCTGTTGAGGATAACTAAATGATAATAACATGATAAATAAATAAATTACCTGGGGAAAGATCGTCATAACAAACGGGACGATCTATGGGAACTCAGAAAAGAAAACGAAGTAAAAAGAAATGAAAAATGAGAAACAGAAATCAAATAAAACAAAACAAACGAGAAATTAAAACAAAGGTCATTGTTAATTAAGAATACAAATGAAGGTGGAATTTCAAATTCCAGAAAAACAAAAAATATGGGAAGAAAGTCGTATCTTGACAGTTTGTCAAAGATAGCGAAAGTATATTCATAATATTTATAATATTATATTTACTATCGCCAGACTATGAAACAACCATTAACCAAAATTATGAACTGACAAATTCTTAAAACTTTAAATCATATAATCAGAAAAAAAAAGGAATTAATATCGTGAGCAAAACATTTTCAATAAAATATTTAAAGAGAGAGAATAAACAAACGCAAGTTTTAACTAAAGTTTTAATCAAATTAATAAAATACAATCATAGTAAAAAAACCAAAATCTAACATTATATGAAATAATAACTCAACAAAAAAATTACCGATTTTATCTAGCTTTCCGGATAAAATGTTGAAAACGATTACAATGATAATCCCAAGACGGTAAATTACAACAGAAAAGAAAAAAAAACGTCACGCTGACACAAGTTTGACTATTATGTTGATTTGGAAATTTTCTTTTTGAATAGTAGAGCTATTGAAATGTGCTAATGGAATGAACTGTAAAACTGAGTGGAGCGTGTCTAGTGAGTTTTAAGTTTGTAAAATTATTTCAATTATAATTCTTTAACTTAAACTGGTTTGATTATAAACTTGTGGCTGAGACCTTTGCTAAAATGGTTTTTTGAAAAGAATAAGAAATAGTTTTTTGAAGATAATAAAGTGGTAAAGTGGCTACTGAGATGGCACTTTATATACAATTTTGTGCGTACCTTACACCAATCAAAATTGAGGATGTTTCTAGTTTGATTTTTAATTCTATTTTAATCCAAAATTCCAATCATTTTGATTGTGTTGGACTTGAAGTCATGAAAGTGGGAATGGAGTTATGAGAATTGGAAATGGTGACGAATCATTAAAAACTTTTTTTTTACAAATAAATTAAAAATTAAATATATTACATTAAGTAGAGTTGAGCGAAATAGCTAAGTGTGAGGGAAAATTAAATAATAAAAGGAGAAAACAATAGATAAAGAAAACAACAAAAATCAGAGTAGGGGAACCACGAATAATAACAAACAAACCACGTAACCATAACAAATAAATAAACAAAATAATTAGATGGGACAACAATAAAACAGCAGAGAGTCAAAAATAAATAAGAAAATAAAAATTTAGCATAAAAACATAAAATAAAACAAAAGAAAATTAAAATAACAAAACCACACGCAGAATTATCAACGGAACCCACCAAAATATGAGAAAATATAGAAATTAAATAAACTAAATAAAATAATAAAATAAAACAAATAAATAATATAGAAAAGCAAATAAAAACCCAAAAATAATAAAAATAGCGAAAATACATCCTAACTAAGTCCTGAATGGACGAAAACTTCTATATAAGGCGGACACTTAGTTAGTTCCCTCAACTTAATACTTATACGACAGGTAAAATTTTAGTTTATAAATTAAAACTTTAAAACTTTTACGACAGACTTATAATCATTTGCAAGCATATAACCATTCAAGTTAGAACTATCAAAACTAGATCACAGGGACTTACTACAAAACTCCGAAAGCTATTTTACGAACACCGAAATAAATTGTCATAACTTCATTCCGAAGAAATTCAACGAATTTGATTTAGACTCTAAATTTTAGAATTTGAACAAAGTAAAACTATTTTTATTTTTATTACAATCATCATGATTTAATAACAAGTGTAATTGTATTGGTTAAAATATCATAAATATTCGTATTATTCAATTTTCTCTTCACGGACCCAGCGACGGTACCGTTTGGACGTCTATATATGATCTCTGGCACTACCAAGAAAACGACAATGAACAGTATTGATGAATTTTCAAGAATTATGAAACTTCGAATGGGATTTGGATGTCATCTATAATACGAATTAGAAATCCTGAGATTAATATTGATTCGGCGAAAGACCTTGTGGAAGGCATGAGGACTGAATGTAATACTTCTATATCGGGGTTGACGAGTGAATCATTTCTCTCGGAGCTTCGCAAACGTTCACAAATTCTTTATTGCTTTGTTCGATCAACTGACAATTCGTTTTTTCAATAGCGCTCATTTTTATACTGTGCCTTTCAAAATAATTTATTGCCATTCAACAATTATTCCCTCACTTCAGGTATAACTGCTTCAACAAAGGTAATTTTATCGGCCCCGTCTTTGATGTTTTATCTAAATCATTCTGATCGTTTGATAATCTGGAGTTTCCTTCACTTCTCGGTTGTCTATACGCATCAGACTTTTCACAGTGATTGGGTCTCCAACTGACTTCTGCTTTCCAATAGCACAGGCTTTTTATTAGCATGGACTTCCCATTAACTGATTAATTAATTTTAATTAATTTGTTTTTACATTATAACTTTTCCTAAGAACCCCTTTCTAAGTTTTTATTATTATTTCTGGGCTCGTCTCTTGGTTTGGCGTTCACCCATACCCATTTCCGTATTATTATTCTTCAAATTTTATAAATTTTTAATTATTTTTGCACTTTTGTCATTTTGATATTTTTATCAATTTTATTTATGTTTCAATTTTTATTTTGTGCATTTCCTCATTACCCCATTCGATGGGACTCAGATTTTGTATAGATGTTTTAGCTGTAAATAAATGTATTCAACTCACCGTGAATTTTTTATTTCTTTTGTGTTTGATTAAATTATATCTGTAAAGATCTGTTTCAGAGAAAATATAAATAAACTAGGATATCCTAGCATTAATGCATAAGCCCTTTTACCCTCACAGAATAAGATTATCGAGATATCAAGGGACAGTAGTCGTGAAAATGAGACTCACCTGCTCATTGACCTCCCAGGCCCCTATGCAGAACCAAAGTAGATGTAGAAAGATATGCATGGACATAGTAAGACTTAATGATAATAAACATCTTGGCCTCTAGATTCGACCGACATACAGCCCCTAGTTAACAAAAGTTTTCGTTGGCAAGGAAATTCCAGACCAAAAACGACAGACAGAGCGTTTTAACAGTATCAGAACGTAGTTTTACTATTTTCTTAAAGCTAAACTGGTTAACATGGTACTAACCTTATCATGTGGTTAGATAAAGTTGTGAGCGTTTCATGATTTTAATAAGAATAGATACTCAGAATATAGTAGGTTTTCATAGAAATGTGAAACAAGATATCAAAACTTTGTATATTTTTATGTAAAAATTTAATTTGAATAAATTTGAATAAATTTGAATTTTGTATCTCCGCAACTATATAGTTTTTTCGTAAATTTTTCAACGGAATCTAAGTAAATAAGTGAAGGACTACTTCTGTGCAAAGATTCAATTTAAAATTCCATCGGGAACACATAGAAAATTTTATGTAAAAATTAAATTTGAATAAATTTGAATAAATTTGTATAAATTTGAATTTTGTATCTCTTAACTATATATAGTTTTTCGTAAATATTTTAACGGTATCTAAGTAAATAAGTGACGGACTCTTCTGTGCAAAGTCTCAATATTTACGAAAAAATATATATGTTCCCAAAGGAATTTTAAATTGAAACTTGGCAAAGAATTAGTCCGTCACTTATTTACTTAGATTCCGTTGAAAAATTTAAGAAAAAATATAAAGTAGCGAAGATACAAAATTCAAATTTATTCATATTTATTCAAATTTAAATTTTGACCTAATTTTTCCTATGTGTTCCCAGTGGAATTTTAAATTGAAATTTAGCACAGAAGTATTCCGTCAGATTTAAAATTTAATTTGAATAAATTTGAATAAATTTGCATTTTGTATCTCTTTAACTATATAGGTTTTCGTAACACATAGGAATTTTATGTAAAAATTTAAATTTGAATAAATTTGAATAATTTGAATTTTGTATCTTCTTAACTATATAGTTTTTCGTAAATATTTCAACGGAATCTAAGTAAATTACTGACGGAGTACTTCTGTGTAAAGTTTCACTTTAAATTCCATCGGGAACCATAGGAAAAATTAGGTCAGAATTTAAATTTGAAAAAAATTGAATAAATTTGAATTTTTTATCTCCTCTACTTTATATTTTTTCTTAAATTTTTCAACGGAATCTAAGTAAATAAGTGACGGGCTAATTCTTTACCAAGTTTCAATTTAAAATTCCTTCGGGACACATAGGAAATTTTATGTAAAAATTTAAATTTGAATAAATTTGGATAAATTTGAATAAATTTGTGAAATTTATTGTGTATAATTTACTGTGAATTTTATTTTGTGTTTTGCATACTGAAGTTTTTGTAATACAGGCCTTGTAATACAGTCATGGGTAATTTTTGTAGTAATTAAATATGTTTTATTTTAATTTTTAAATCATTTTTTGGAAAATTTAGATTTATGTTTCATTATAGGCTTTAACTGTTAAATAATAATTAAATGTAAAATATATGAAATTTCAGAGAATATGAGAAGAAAATAAAAAGGAATATTTTCTTATACATTATTTTCTAACACTAATAAATTAAAATGAGACATTTGTTTTAATATTTATATAAAATTAATTTTATTAAATTAATGGCTATTTTGGGATTTCAACTAGTTTCGACCCTTATGGGAGCTATTATTTTATCTAAAGTCATCAATTATACATCCTTTGCTCGATTTATACTATGTTTTTAATTTGTTCAGATATGTTTATCCATCTACAGATGAAATACTGAAAGCAGCTAATGTTAACAGAATCGACAAGAGTAATAAATATCATTGAATTTAAATTTATTTATTTCATGTTTAGATCGTAAAAACAAAAAGCCTAGTTCAGATCAGAATCTTCCAGCTAATATCTCTAAATCTACTCTCATTGACTTGAAGCGTGTGCCTGTAATATTTCGAGATTTAGTACAGTTGCATTATTACTCAGACTACCAATGGTTGATAGATTTTTCTCTTTGTTCTACTCTTGTATTTCTTTCTAATGAATTTGTTTATGGATGTTTAATAGGAACACACTCAAAAGTAAATTTGAGCATTCTTTGGTGCATTTTAAGCATTGCTTTTACTCTCAAATCTTTGATTAATATCACTAAGATCTATTTTAGTATGTCCGATACTGCAGATCTAATGATTGTTATTATGTCAGGTTTTCTTTTCTTGTTTTTGCCATGATGATATTAATTTTGCCGAAAAACATTTGACATTTCAAATGGCAGATGGTTATAAGAATTTCACTAATTCTATTAGCAAAAATTTTCCAAATAACTCCGGTCCTATTAGCTTGATTTCCATAAAAGGATGTTTGGCAGTAATCAGTTCGTTTATTGGTGCTATTTTCACTCATTCTGGATTAAGATACGGTAAAATGTATATTGATGCAGTGAATGACTCTATTTCAAATTTAAAATTGTTTCTTTTACATTTCTCATTCATTTTTCCTTTGATTATTTTAAGTCTGTGGTTAGTTCCTGTTCAAAACTTTTTAGTTACGCTGAAATTTGGTAGTGCTCAATTGAAATACGGTGATATTCAAGCATTACAACTCTATTTACCAATTGGATTTTGTCTATTAAGGTTCTTTCTATCGAATTTTGCATTTACAGTCTTATTTGAATCTGGCAGAAACCGAATAAAGGCTTTAAGAAAGGAAGCTGGTAAAATTTCTATAATTGAATTCCAAAAAATTGTCGCTCGAATTTTCCATTGTCTGTGTCTTGTTGCTTTGCAATATTTTGCCCCACTTATTCTTTGCTTTAATTTTACACTTTTGTATAAATCTCTTGGTGGGTTAAGCTGGGTTGGATCCAGAGATCTGTTTAAATTATCTCCGTCGAATGCCAGTACTAATTCATCTTTCAATATTGCTGATAGCTTTCTACCGTCAATTTTTGGAGATGACATTAATCAGTCTGTTGAAGTGTGGTCTATATCTCTATCAAGTCTTAGAGAAGTTTTTACTCCAATGTTCTATCAAGGAATTGTTGGCTATTTGCTTTGGTTTAATGTTGCAGCAATACAACTGACAAGTTTATTAGGATTAGTGTATCATAAGAACCTGAATAATTAAAACATGCCTGTATTTATTTTCTACCTTATTTTAGAATATTTAGAATACATTTTTGAACCTTGTTTTTATTAGTTTTGAAATTAAATTTTTAATATTTTATTTAAATCGACTTAAAGAAATGTGTTAATAAAGTTTTTAAACTTTAATTATTACACTATTTGTAGAAAAATTTGATTGGTACGCATTTCAGTTGAATGAAAAATAATTACTCATTCGTCAATTGTTAAAAATTGAATAGTTTCTGTTTTTTAGATGTTAAGATACCAAATCATGAAACAGTTTAGATTGATTTGCAACAGATAAAAATATGTAAGCAATGATATTAAAAGTTTTGATAGCCAAGAAAAAACTAGAATAATATTTCATAAATATACAAGGTGCCCCAGAAAATCTATAGACAGTTTGAATGATTTTAACTTAACCCAGTTTTTATTGAAATATAATTAATATTTAAATTACAAAAGAATCTACATAAAATGTATAACTATCCAACCGCGATCTTTCAAATTATTGCAGTTTTGATCAATTCACTAATGATAACTCATGGTTATGAATTCACAAACATTTCATTTGATGTTGTGATGCATTCTTGTTCAATTGAGGCTTTTTAATTCTTCAACGTCATCGATTTTCTGGCATAAACTTTATTTTTAAGGTATCTCACAAGAAATGTATAGTGGCGTCATGTCTGAGGAATGAGTAGTGTATTCTATCGGACTCCTTGGTCCAAGACATCTGTTTAGAAGGTTCTCATCAAGATATGCTTTTACATCACGATAATAATGTGGCGGTGCTACGTTATATTGAAAATAAAATTCGCCATCTTTACTAAAGTCCTGAAAGCGTAGTAAGACGGATTCTTGCAGTAAATTCAAGTTTTTGACACCAGTCACTATACTGTCAAAAAAGAATGATTCAATTAAACTTTGCTTTAAATATCACACTACACTGAAAATTCTGTTCCTGCATAACATTTGGATTTACAATTATTCAATTAATCCGTCATTTCATTTGAATATAGCTTCACCTCTCTAAACACTGCTAAACAATTGTATCCTTTTCACATTTTTACAAATACCATTCGCAAAATTGTTTTCTTACCTGATGGAAGCATAGCACGGATACATGGGTGTACCCTATGTAAACAACGCCAGTCACTAGTCGTCGTCCATACATACCACAGAAGGATTATCGATGAACGGCGTAGTAAAACTACTTCAAATATATGGAGTAGTACAACTATCACTTCTGTAGTGAAAATATGTTTGATTTTGCTGACTTGAAGTGTGGTGTGGTGGCTGTGGGCTGAAAAAGGTTTGCACCATGCATCCTTGAAACTAATTTTGTTCTAAGATGAGTGAAAAACATTTTATTAGAACCAAACTACATTCAAGAATGACATTCAATCACAATATCAGAAAACAAAAATCCTAACTTCAAATCAATTAAATACAAATATGGTCCAGATAGTAAATTTGATCTACAAAATTGATCAACCAGTTTGGTTCACAAATGTGATTCACAAAATGGTATTGCCAAGTGATTAAATTGTGACTGAAATTAATAAGTTGGTTAAACTGTGACCGAAATGCGTAGGTATATATAGTCTGATTTTGGTGTGCGAGTATGTGTGCATCCATTGATTCAGTAAAACAAATTTGAATTATTTTAATTTACTTAATTTAATTTAGAATTCCAATTTTTATCAATTTTAATGGCGATTTTTCATAATTTACTATTTATTTTGTTTTCTGATTTTTGTATTTTATTTATTTTTAATAATTTCGACACCATGATGGATATTTGGCGTCTTCTAGAATTTTCAATGTTTTTTAGAGATTTTAATATAATTACAATATTTTTTTAATTCTTATGTTGTTTTATTTTGCTTTTTTGCTAATTTAATTATTAAATTTTTATCTTTAAGTTAACTTCGCTAAATTACTTGGCGGCCACAATTAATTTTGCATTTTTATAGAATATTCTAGGTTTCTTCATTTCTATTGTAATTGTTATCCTTAATTCACTTTCTGGTGTTATTTTGTGGAAATCTTTCTAATTTCCATTCATATATCTCCTAATTGCCATTAATTCAAATTTGCTTACTTTTATACTTTTATGTTGTGTTTGAGTGATTTCATGTAATACTTCTTGTTTTATTTTAGTTTACATTTGTGTTTATTTATTTTGGTGTTGAGTGAATTTTATTAGTTGTTTAATTGATTCTTGGACGTGTTTGAGTTTGACTCGACTTAATATTATGCCTGCGTGTTATGTCTGATGTCTTTCAGTCACGTTTCAACCAATGGGACTCAAAATCAGTTCTAGCCCAACACAATCAAGAGCTGCTACCTAAATGCACATTCAAATATGAAAATCAACGATACATATCCTTCAAAAATCAATACGTATTCACAGACGAACTGGGTACATCTCTAGCTGCCGACGGGCATATTATTTCTGTAATCGAAAAAATGGGAAAAGCGAAGTGTATTCAGAAAAAAAATTGAAACATTTTCCAAATTGTACGTTCCTACTAGGATTTGAATTTGGGAACCAATCCGGAACGATATATGAGGATACTGGCGATTTAAAACTGAAGATCAAAAGTAGAAATGGAAATGGTAGTAAACAGAATTACGATGAACCAGACCGATGGATATGGGGAGAATTCCAGATTAAGAAACAGATAAATGAACAAAGTCATTTGGAGATGATGAGAGAGCACCAGTACTAGTAATAAGAGAATTTTACCTACTGAAAAAACAAGTAATCAAATTTGAAATTTGCACAAGCCAACAAGCATTATCAGACGAAATTATATCTATTTAATACACCAAAGTTGGTGTAGATATCATATTATACAAGAACACAAATACCCAAATATTTTAATAACGAGGAAGAAATTGATGAAATATTAACCGACCTAATACTAGAAAAAACAATAAAAACAACAGAACCGAATGGAAGACGAGCAAGATAAATAATTAGAGAAAATCATGAGGCGTTTCAAGTCAAAATACGAGATGGTGAGAGCTATACAACAAAAAGAAGAAAAACCTAAAAGAAAAAGAGACAAAGCAATAATAAAAGCATCGATTTTAAAAGACTGCAAATGTTTTACTTTTATTTAACATGTATTGCTTTAAAATATAGCCCAGGCAATATTTATGAAATAAATTCTCACCTGGATGGCATATTAAAATCTTTTTTAAGAAAGGTCACAAATGCTTTAAAATTCTTGGAATCAAGAAATGACAGCGGTATGATCGGATGTGACCGCATCGCCATTCTGCTTCTCTATTTCATTATTTTGTGCTTGAGCGGTTATTTTTGGATCTGCAAACAAATTTTTTGTTAGCATCCATTTTATTTAAAAAACCGTTTGTATAAGGGTGTAATAATTAATAATAAATTATTATTAAGAATTATTGATAATCGTATTATTATTACTCATCTCTAATTATATGTTAATATGAATTTGTTCTAGAATAGTAGGCAGGTGGAAGGGTAACAAGTGAGACATGAAACATTTTTTCGTTGGCTCGACCAGGCTGTGTGCTGACTAACAGCAGGTCAACATCACCGAGGGTTCTGAAAAGGGATATCAATCGCGCGTCACCACTGTAGTTGTTTTTAAGCGTAGAATCTTAGTGAAAATACATTACAATTTTCCGCGACTAAAGATTTCAGCATCATCGGTATATGGTACTGTTTCGGCAAAAGGTATCAATTGAATAAGGAACTACAATAATCTAAGAAAGGGATAGATTATGAAAGTGACGTAGACCTTCTCTCGGCAGTACAAGACTCGAAAATGAAAATGTAAATGAGGAGTATTTCCAGTAGTAAAGCTCACCAGCTCATTAATTTTCATCCACTGCGTACATTACCAACACAGATGGTAAAAAAGTATAATAATCACGAAGGCGTTTAGGGAAGAGTCGATACCGAATCCATAAACAACCCTAGAACATTTAAATGATACACCCTTTAAGCGCTATCAGCCTGAGATTGTCTGGAAGTTTAAGATTGGTCATATTTCTATTGGAGTTGAGCCTTGAATTAAACTGCATCGTTGATTGCGCAATTCGGTTTCCCCAAAATAACTGAACCCAATCTGAATGGTATTGTAGTTGTGGATTATACTGATTTATTTTATCAGGACTTCTGACACCAATTATCGTAACTATGAAATACATTATAATTATTAACGTCCAAAATTTATTGAGTATAAAATTGTGATGTCGAGATCTGAATTCCATCTGATGGTAATAAGGATTTGACTGCGATACAGGTTCCGGATAAAATGTTGCTTCTTAATTATTGGTAGAAATTTTTATTGCTGCGCTTCATCTCTTCTTTATCTTCTTGTTACTATTTATTCCGAACGTGTGTTTCTGTTTTTATTCTGATTATTTAACAAGTGTTTTGTTAATACCTTTATTTTCTATATAGTACTTTTCAGTATATTGTAATATAATATATATTTAAATAAATAAATATGTAAATATGAAACTACACTATGGTTGAATTAAATCCTTTGGCGATTTTTTTTACATTAACAACTGTAGTAAAAAACATGAATATAACCGAATACCAACAAACATATGAGGTTTTCTGTAATTAATACAAACTGATTAATAAAAATTCTATTTTATTGAAACATTTAGTAATGTTAACATTTTTAAACACTTCTTTATTTAAAATAATGTAAATTAATACAATTTAAAATTAAAATTTATTTTTGAATATTTTTGCCTGAAAAATAAGTTTTTATAAACTTTATGAACTCTAATAAAGAAATTTGTATTATTGGTTGTGGAATTGCAGGAATTAGTGCTCTCAGAGTTCTTTCAGAAGAAATTAGTAGTTTTCCTCAGAATTATTCCATTCATGCTTATGAAAGAAGAAATAATTTAGGCGGCCTATGGAATTATGATGAAAATTTAGATGCTGAATTTATTTCTCCTGTTTATCGAGATTTAAGGTAGAATTTATATATAAAATTTAGTTTAATATTTATTGCAGAACAAATTTGCCTAAAGAATTGATGGCATATCCAGATTTTCAATTCTCAGACAACCTAGAAGATTCATTTATAAGTCACAGAGATATTTTAAACTATATTCAAGATTATGCTAAACATTATGATTTAGAAAAGTTTATTGAAGTATTATTTTTAAATTACAATTAAAAAAAATATTTTATTAATTATTTTTTATTAGTAAAATTTTAGAAAAAGGTATTAAATTATTGTTTCTAAATTGCAATTTAATAAATTACTTTGATTGTAATTCATTAATTATTTTAGCAAATGTATTGAAGTGATGTTTCTAAATTAAAAAATTGTTATTAATTAATTAATATTTTTTTATTACTTTTGAATATATTTTCATGTTGTAATTGAACAAAAAGCAATAAATTAAATGAAATTTCAATCCAATGTAGGACACAATCAAATTGTTAACTGACATCCATTATTTATTATTGTATATCATAAATAAAATAAAAACTTGACTGAGTTGAACATGTATAGAGTGGCCATATTTTATCGATTAAATCAAAAATAAAAAGAAAATTCAACTTTTTTCCCCCGAGGTCCATAATTTATTAATAATCGATAAAACGCGTTTAATAGTCTCATTTATTTACATGTAATTAAACAGCAAATTTAACAATTTTCTTTAAATTCATGGAAAGGAACGTTATTGTATATAAAGTGGTTAAAGATTCCTACTTTTTTCACTTCAACAAACTAATTTCTTCAACTTGTTATCCCGATAAATTCTAAACATTTGTGTAGTGAGACGTGTCTAATGCTACATTCAGCGTCAATAGAAACACGAGGAAACAAAACCCCTTTCCCAATGGCACCGAGTTAACTCGTTCTAACAAACTGGTCCGATAAAGAGAAATATCACACCAGAAAGAATTACTAAAACTTTTTATTGATTGCTGATGCGTAGAAATGTATAAAATATGATGCTTATAATATATAAAAAAGTTTAAGAAAAATTTTCAAATTTAAGTGACAGAATTGAAATGCAATTCCAGAAAAAAAAATAAAACGGTAAAGAGGTTAATCTCATAATTAGACAAATTGGACATTTTTCGGGATAGATGGTCTCCTTAAAATTTAATTTTAAAAATCTGATATCTTTCAAGAAGTTTGTAAGTAAATCAAGTTTATTGATAGCATTTGTAGAAAGAGTTATAAGATAATTACTACTTGAATCACATCAACAATTTTATTCCTATTTAATTGTAAAAGACATTAGAATTACCGTTTTTGTCGGAACTCCTAGTGTCTGCAAGACCCAAAGTAATTAGAGATAATTAGAAATTGAGTGGTTAGAAACAACAGTCATTGAGGCCTTCAGGGCAGTAGATGAAACAATCTCAGTTCCCATAGATTCCGTAACTAAGAAAACCTCCTGAGCGCCAACATTATTATTCTACAATTATTCATATAATTTTGTCACTAATTGCTCAGAAAAAATCGGTATTTTTCCAAATTTAAACTAATAAAAAGTGAACTATTATCAACTATGTGCAGAAGTCAATTAAATTTTTAATATTAAGAAAGAACTTTTAAAAAATTTAGATTTTGATGCTATTCTAAAGAAATGATACGAATGAAGATACTAAGTTTTAGGTAATGCTCTATTAATAAGGATAGTGGACTACAGTTTGTTATGAAATGTTTACTTAAGTGATTGGGAAAATAGTTCATTTTTATTTTATAATTATTTTTGCTATTAAAGTGTTATTATGGAAAAATAAATCAGTATTTATATTTTATTATATTCCAAATTTCCACTGATTATCATTGTCCGTCTCTTCAATGACGCTAAAACTTATTAGAATAACCTTGACTGTTACAGACAAACTTGGCTGTAAGTCAGATCAAAATTATAATAAAATAAAACATTGAATTACATTTGTAATAAATATTTATATTGTTACGTAGGTTATTGTAAATATTACTTAAATCGAGTATTCAACGAACTTTGATTCATAATTTTGAATAGGAATTTAGATTAATTACGTTTTTTATGATACTGTTTATGATTTTTATTAATCTAAATTAATATCTTACTAATAAAAATATGGAAAAAAAAAATTGTATTTAATCAATAAAAAACACATATGAATGAAAACACTGTCTATCTTTCAGTAAAAAGTGAAATGTAAGTAACTTTAAAAGTCAAAAGAAAATGTCTTTCTAAAATTTCTTGAAAATGTTAGTAATAATAGAGAAGAAAATTAAAATAAATGAAACAAAATTTATTCAGTCCAATGAGATTCAAATTCTTTTTGTAAAGGTATTCAATTAATTTATACGAAACCAATATATATATATATATATATTATATATATATATATATAGATATATATATATATATATATAATATATATATATATATATATATATATATATATATATATATATATATATATATATATATATATATATATATATATATATATATATATATATATATATATATATATATATATATATATATATATATATATATATAATATTCAAGTCTTTATCATCATTTTGACATTATCAAATGGACAATTGAAAGACAATTTAGGACAATTAGAGATGCAATTCATATTTCTTTAAAAGATTAAAACTATTAAAATTGGGCTGATTTGCTACCAGAAATTGAGTTTATGATAAACTCTACTTACCAAAAAACGATTGGTTAAGCACCTCATGAAAGAATATTTGGAAAGTATATCTACAAATAATGGTTATTAAATATACCAGAGAGAAAGAAGACAATTGATTCAATTACGAAAAGGAAATTTGAAAAAGGAGATTGCGTTTTAATTAAAAACAATACGAATAACAAAGATGACACATATTTTGGACCTGCAGAAGTCGTGAAACAAAGCAGTAAATAAGTAGAAGTAAAGTTTGATAATGGACATAATTTGATATTTTCATACACTAAATTTTGAGTAAATAAATTGATAAATAAAATATTATTTAAAAAGATGTATATTTAAAATTAAAGGAACATTCATTTTTAAATTATTGTTGATAGAAAATTTAAATTATTGCGACGATAAATGGTGTTAGCGAAAAAGTATTATTTTTAACTTATAACAAAAGAAGTTAAAATGACATAATAAACTACTTAAATAAATTTTAAATTTTTATTAAAAACGAATAAAAAATATCTTCTATAAGTAGGTGTAGTGCCTCTGACCTCCACTTTTATCAATTTTATTAATTGAACATAAAATATATTATTAAATTAATTAAATTAAATTAAATTAATTGTAACTAAATCAAATTAAAATCATTGTTTAAATAATCTTCACTTTTTTCCAAAATCAAAATCTATATAAAAAAACAAATAATGAATCATTCAACTTCGCAAGCAATAAATCTCATCAAAACCATAAAGAAAATATGAGAGACATTCAAGAAAACTGAGCTTCGTTTCTTTCCTATGATCTCTTTGATGATGGTTTTGATCATCAACACCATCTTTTCAAACCAAGAAAATTACCTTGAACACTAATTTTAATTTTAGCGATTATCCTGATAAAATTCGTTACAAGAACAGGACTGACTCATTCGTCTTCAGTCAAAAGGAGTTAATTTACAAAGTTACTCCAGACAAAGATCCAAATACTTTCACATCGTACGATACTGGAGTCTACATGCTAAAATTCAAGATCATCAACAATCTCTGTACAATCACCAGATCAAATGTCCGTGCTTTCGTTGGAACATTGACTACAGGAGCAGATATATCCATTATTTATTTCAATATCCTTTTGAATGAAATCTTTATTAAATCTTTATTAGTTGTATATCTCTACACTAGGTAGTTAGTTTCTCTCTGGAACAGACCCTTCTATGTACCCCCCCCCCGCCCTCCCCCGTAGGAATTTTTTTATTGCTCCAGAGGGTATATTTCCAAATTCACACTAAAGTGAGGGGGTCTCTTTGTTATCAGAATTTTTTGTACATGAAATCCGGTTATCATTAAAAAATCATTGCTCCAGAGGGGTGATTGGGATCACACTATAGTCATTGGCCTCTTTGACCGTACTGATTTTTCTATACAAAGTCCGACTGTCACTAAAAGCCATTGCTCCAGAGGCGTAATGGGAATTTCGACTGCTCCAGAGGGGCGATTGGATTCAAACTATAGTCAGGGGGTCTCTTTGGACCCCAGGATTTTTTGTTCATGAAATCCGACTGCCACTGAAAAGCCATTGCTGCAGGGAGCTACATGGTATTTTTTCATATTGGCACTATAATGAGGTCTCTTTGATCGTACAGATTTTTCCTATACAAAATCCGACTGTCACTAAAAAGCCAAAGTAATTTAAGGTTAAAGGATTTTTTGTACATGAATAAGATATTTTGATGACCAAGTGAAATTATGGTAATAATTTAAAATTAAAGTAAATTAAGGTAATATTTTAAAACTTTGTAATAGGTTTTAAATTTTGATCATATATTTTGATGAATCGATGGCAATTAAGACTTTGAGGTAATTAATTTAAAATTTAGTAAATGAAAGTAAATTAGGGTAATATTTAAAAAATAAGTAATATATTTTAAAGAATCGTTGACTAGTGTTGGGAAAACCGGGTTAGCGGTATTTGGAACAATATATAGTTGCCGAAATAATTTCACCATTCGAAATAATTTCACCAATATTATGTGATATAATTTCACCAATATAATGTTTTTTATGGTTTTTTACTACAAAAAAATATTTGCATTATTATTTCTCAATGAGAAAATCAGCAATCTATTATTCTATGAAAAGTTTAAAAGTTTAATTGTTTTTATAAATCGAAACAAAATTCATTGTACAAAATTAAATTGTGGTTATATGATATAGGTTATTTTTACGTACTATAATAGTTAAATTAAAATATTATTATATAATATTCGAAACGGTAAGTAAAATATTTTCTTTTTAATCAGAATATGAATTATACATTTTATTATCGTGTTTCGAACTTTTAGAAAATTTGTACTTTAGACCGATATGTATATACAAGATTTTGAGGAGCATTCAGAAGCAAGTGATAAAAATTCACCATGGTTTCATTTTCTAAGAGAAAAAGGAGGACAGTGTGCTAAATGCAAATTGTGTAAGAGAATAATAAAAACACATGGAGGTTCTACAAGTGGTCTTCATATCCATTTAAAAACAATTCATGAAATCAATTTATTGAAAAAAGATGTAGGTAGCACCACTGTTTTAGATTCTTCAGAATTTGTACAGAAATCAAAACCTTCTGTAACTATAAACAACTTTTTTTAAAGTGATAAAATGGATGACTCATTGCCAGCTATTTTAGCTAGGATGACTGCGTGTGATGGTTTATCGTTCAACATTATTTGCACGTCATATGATATCAGAAAAGGCTTAACAGCCAGAGTCTTTTCTAACATACCAAAGGATCACAAAACAATAAAAAATGGTTTTTGAATTACAGTCGAAATATACGAGATCAAGTAATTAAAGAATTATCGTGCAGAATTGCTAATGGAAACAGATTTTCTCTTACTTTCGATGAATGGACATCGGTAATAAATAGACAAAGAATTTTGGAATCTAGGATTGATTCGTGCTTTTGGAACAATTCCAGCAGAAAAATGTGCTTGTAATGATAGGTTAGGTGATTTTGAGCTTTCGATGAAAAATATTGTAGGTATTACCACTGATGGCGCTGCAGTTATGACAAAGGTTGGCAGGTTAATTGAAGAACATCAGCAGCTATGTTTAGCGCATGGAATTCAGTTGGCTGTTACTCTACAAGAAACCTATTAATGAGGCTAGTCTGCATAATGAAGAAGATGCCAACGTTACATCTGTTCCCCACACCCAGATTTGAAAAAGAGCAGAATTCCACAGATGACGACGAATTAATTGATGAAGATTACGAAAATGAAAATGGTTTACTCATAATCGCCACTGAAAATGATGATGATAATTCTTTTCTGGTACATCAGCAAATGTTACCATTAATTAAAAAAGTTCGTAAAGTGGTCTAAATATTTCGAACTTCGCCTACAAAAAATGACAAAATCCTACAAAAATATATAAAGGAAGAGTTCGGGAAAGAATTTTCTCTGGTTTTAGACTCAAGAACACGATGGAATAGTTTGGTGTCTATGATAGAACGTTTCATCAAATTAAAAAATTGCTTCAAAAAGAGTCTAATAGATTTAAAATCACCTATTTTGTTTTCAGATGCCGAGTTTGAGATGTTGTCGGATATCCTTTCAGTTTTACTTCCCATTAAGCTTACCGTCGACAGGATGCAACTTCGTTATCTGCAGAGGCTGATATTGAATTTATGATGAAATCAATAACTGAACATCCATGTTCATTAGGTTATGAATTGAAAGCAGCTTTAAAAGTACGTATTCTTGAAAGACGAACCGAAATTTCAAGTATTTTGCGATATTTACATGATGCAAACTGCAATGAAAATCCAAGCGATGATGAAGCCGATAAAGATTATGAATTATTTCCGATCATTACCAAAGCTGCAATCGCAAAAGTTATTGTTCTACAGATACAACGTCTGGGTGTGGCCAACTTACATTATGAAGATGCACCTGTAGCAACAACATCTACTTCAGCCAATGTTTCAAATTCAGATACAAATATAATATTCAATGTCGATGATGATGAAGATGATCAAAGAAATGAAATATCTTTACAAGAAAAGTTGGAGAAGGCAATATCAAAAAAAAATTTGCACCAGATTACCTGAAAGCGGAATAGACCAAAACAAAAATGATCTCACACGCTCAATAAAAAAAGAAATATCATTTTTTGAAACAAATGGCTTAAGAGGCAAATACTTAACTTTATTATATAATTATTTGCTAAGTATTCAACCTACCAGTGTAGAATCGGAGAGAGCTTTTTCGGCAGCTGGCTTAATCTGCACCAGAATTCGGCCAAGGATGGGAGATAATTCGCTCAACAATCTATGTTTTCTAAGGTCTTATATCAACAACCAACTACAGAAAAAGTAGAACCTTAAAATTTTATGTCTTCTTCCTTTTCTTATAATTAATATATATAACTAACATTTTACTGAATTTTGTTTTCCATTTTTTATTCTTTAAAATAAATAAATTAGTTTTTTAATTGACAATTTTTTAATTAACATTATATTATTCATTCGTATTATTATAGGAAAAATAATAATACCGGGATCCCAGGATTACAAATTTTCAATACCGAAATACCGGTATTAGATTTTTGGTCCGGTATTCCCAACCCTATCGTTGACCATTGAGACATAAGAGTAATCAATAAAAATTAAGTAAATTAAAGCAAATTAGTGTAATAATTTAAAAATAAGTATTAGCTTTAAAATTTAGTTAGATATTTAGAAGAATTGAGAAATACTTTAAGGTAATTTAAAATTTAGTAAATTAATGTAATATTTTAAAAATAAGTAAGTACTTTAAAATTTTGGTAACATGTTTAGAAGAATCGATGGGTATTGAGACTTTAAGGTAATAATTTAAAATTTAGCAAATTAAAGTATATTAGTGTAATATTTTAAGAATAAGTAAATTAAAGTAATAATTGTAAATAAGTAAGATTTAAAATTTTGGTAAGATATTTTAAATGACACTCAGACATTAAAAGTAATAGTTTAAAATTTAGTAAATTAAAGTAAATTAGGGAAATATTTTAACAATATAGGTTTAAACTTAGTAAAATATTTAGAAAAACCAAAGGATATGGAGACATTAAGGTAATAATTTAAAATTTAGTAAAATAAAGTAGATTAATGTAATATTTTCAAAATAAGTTATTGATTAGTAAACTAATATTTTTAAATTAAAATAAATTAGTGTAATAATTTAAAATTTATGGTCAGATATTTTGAAAAACCGATGGCATCTGAGAATTTTAAAAAAGTAAACATTTGTCTAAAATGTATAGTCTAAATTTAACAAAAATGGTAAATGAAAAATAATTGTCAACTCAAACACTTTGAAATAATACAATACCGCGTTGAAATGAATAGTAAAAAATGATGTAAAATAATTTAAATATTTCAAAATTACAACGAAAGACATTAAACTCAAATATCGAATTCTAATTTTTATTCACAAAAGATCTGCTTAACTTCCTTCTTTGAATTGATTACTAACAACTATTTAACACCCAATTAACATAATACTAAATTATTAATAACCGCCCAACTAAATTATTGATAAAATGATGTTAATATTTTCAAGTATATGTGCAAATCAAAATTAAAACCAACCAGTCTTTGAATAAACTTTTTAAACTGGTTAATTAATTTATCAAGACTTAAAATAAATTAATTTGTTAGATTTAGAATACATTTGATAGTACTTTGAATAAATTAGTTTGGCTTTTTAACGAGACCTGGATTCTTTGTATATAAGTCCAAGGACTTAAAACACCTTGGTTTTTTTAATGAGACCTGGATTTTGTATACAAAAAAATTTCTTTGGTCCAAAGAGACCCCCTGACTATAGTGTGAATCCTATTACCCCTCTGGAGCAGTGGCATTTTAGTGACAGTCGGATTTTGTATGGAAAGAGACTTCCTCACTATAGTGTGAATTTGAAAAAATATATTAGCCCTCTGAAGCAATGAAAAATACGTTGTAGCTTTTTTGAGCAATTAAAATTTTTTTCCTGGGCGGGTGGGTACACCGAATGTTTTACTCCAAAGGGCTACTAACTACCCACATTTATCTTCTATATCTAAAATCTGGAATATCATTCTTATCTTCATTTAAATTAGAAATCAATGGAACTTAAAAGGAAAAAAATTGAACAAAAAGATAAATAATTTTACTAATAATATTTCTTATCCATTATATTAGATAGTCACAAGTGCATTTAGACTTATTTAATAGGTCGCCGGACGAAATTGCACGGACAAAATTGTAGGGGAAAATGATAATAAATTGTACTTTTTAGATTTAAAATTCTCACGAATGAGATAAAAACTGGAATACAATTAAAGTATTGTTTCGTGGAATAACCAATGACAACTAACTACTGAAACAGTAATTATGAACAAAATATTCGTTTTGGCTTAAAATTAAAAACATAGTTATACAAATTAAAATTAACTTTATCCAGTTAATTATTTGTTTCGCTTAATAAAATTAACTGTTAGCACTATCACTTGAACATGAGCTGGATTTCAAGTTTTTGGGATTACCTAAAGAATTGTACTTAAAGAAAGTACAAAATTTTAAATATTACATATCAATACCGACATAAATTATGTTAAGATCAAAAAGATGGGGGTTGCTAATCTTAACACTAGACTCCAATAAATAATTAAGATAAATATAAATATAAAATATTTAGTGTGGTTTTTTTTAATAAGTGAATCAAAAACCAACTTCTCTCTTTTTCAAAACTTTTATTAATAATTTACAATGTTTTACAAATTATACAAAAGAATACAAATTACGGATTTGTTAATCCCTGCTGTTTGTCTCAGCCTGCAATAAATCTTTGGCTCCCGTGAAGCACAACGATCGCAACTCAAATACAAAAAGAACGGTAAAGCAAGAGGGCTGATTTTGTGGCTCCCAGGAAACACAAAAGTAGCTTTCAGTACTTTATGTTCGCTCGTTTAATCAAATTCACAAGGATAGTAATTTATCCTTCCTCAAACCAAATAATAAATTTCTTTACCTCAATAAAATCAATGGCTTCCTTTTTTCGACAATAATTTGAGTTTCAATTTTTTTCCTGAAATTTTACTACTGATCTCCCAAAATGTTGCTTTCAATTTTATAGTCTAATTGGCAACAGCTGTATTTTAATCTCGACTTTTCTTTCTGATTCAATTGTAATGTTTAAGGAGCTTTCTAATTCTGTCGCAACTGTTTCTTAATGATTTGCTTCTTTTCATTTTTTTAGTTTTTCCCTTTCAATTCTCAAGTACTTTGTACTTTTATGTCACGTTTGTTTATTTTTAGATTTTCTTGTCCCACAATTTTTCGTCTCAAAAATTTGCGTCCTTGGTTCTAATTTTGAACCCGTATTTATATAAAATTATATTTGTTTAATATATTATTAGTAATATTATAATTACTATTTATAGTATCACCAACATTAAATATTACTAAGTATAACCTATTTCTATTTATAGTATTTTAATTATATCTATATTTTATTTTAAGTAATTGTTTATTAATTTTAATATACTAATTCTAATTTTAGCAATTTTTTATTGTTTTATTATTTCAGGCTCCAGGTCTATCCCTAATAATTATACAATATAATACTTGGAAGAATAAACTTCTTGCACAGAAACTACAGCAGGAACAACACAGCATGTAACTTCTTCTTTCGCAACATTTTGTACTAGCTCCATTTAATCTGATTAACTCAATAAAAATGCAATTTTTTTATGCCATCTTATGATTAAATTAACCACAAGATTTGATTTGACAGAGATAACTTATATCAAAATTTTTTCTTTTGAATCAGCAGTATTTTGAGAACCTTTAGAGATCTTGAGATTTCCTTTTCTGTGATATACTTAAGATCTTAAAACTTCGGTATTAACGTTACA
>CAUHTR010007406.1:10952-29689 GCA_959609185.1 Schmidtea polychroa | reverse complement strand
CTGGCAGTGAAAAGTGTAATTTCACTGTTGTCTTGTGTGTTACAGCTAACGGGGGAAAATGCAAACCTTTAGTGATTTTCAAGCGCAAAACAATACCTAAAGATGTCTTTCCTAAAGGAGTAATTGTTACTGCAAACGAAAAAGGGTGGGTCGATGGAAGTATTGTTAACTATTGGTTAGAGAATATTTGGCGTAAACGCAAAAATTCATTTTTTTGCAATAAATCTGTTTTAATATATGATTCAGCTCGGCCACATATCACGCAAGATGTCAAAGATAATGTGGGAAAATATTCCCAGTTGGTCGTAATCCCCGGGGGCCTGACATCAAAATTACAACCCCTGGATCTAAGTGTTAATAAATCCTTTAAATCAAAAATACGTGATAAATGGGAGAACTGGATGGTCAATGGATATCATTCGTTTACTAAGTCGGGACAAATTAAAAAGGCCTCATATTCAGAAGTATGTCGGTGGATCGACGAATGCTGGGATGAAATAACGGTGGATTGCATTAAAAATGGATTTAAGGCTGCGAATATCTGTGAATATTCAAATGAAGAGGCAATAAGGGTCACTTGTAGCGAAGAAGAATTTGAAGAAGAATCCGAGAGCGAAATTGAATCAGAAATTCCAGCATCTTATAATGATATTCTTGAGTTTTTCAATACTGAATCAGGAGAAGAATTTGATGGCTTTGATTAATCGAGAATTTAAATTATTAGTGGGCAAATATTTTTTTAAAAATGCATAACCTTTTCATTTAATATATTTTGTGTATAAGCCGTACTTATGTATAAGCCGATACTGTTTTTATGAATGTCGGATTGATTTTTTTTAGATAAGCCGCGGCTTATAGACAAGAACTTAGGGTAATAGGTTTTAAATTTTGATCATATATTTTGATGAATCGATAATAATAATATTTAATATAATAATAATAATATAATAATAATTTTAAAATTTAGTAAATGAAAGTAAATTAGGGTAATATTTAAAAAATAAGTAATATATTTTAAA
The DNA here is from genome assembly GCA_959609185.1 of Schmidtea polychroa. Classification (NCBI taxonomy): domain Eukaryota; kingdom Metazoa; phylum Platyhelminthes; order Tricladida; family Dugesiidae; genus Schmidtea; species Schmidtea polychroa. Next base: position 28,670 of record CAUHTR010007406.1, on the reverse strand, counting down.
GAATCGTTGACTAGTGTTGGGAAAACCGGGTTAGCGGTATTTGGAACAATATATAGTTGCCGAAATACCGGTATTGAAAAAGTCGAATACCGGTATTTCGGTATTCGAAATAATTTCACCATTCGAAATAATTTCACCAATATTATGTGATATAATTTCACCAATATAATGTTTTTTATGGTTTTTTACTACAAAAAAAATATTTGCATTATTATTTCTCAATGAGAAAAAACAGCAATCTAGTATTCTATGAAAAGTTTAATTGTTTTTATAAACCGAAACAAAATTCATTGTACAAAATTAAATTGTGGTTATATGATATATAGGTTATTTTTACGTACTATAATAGTTATGTTAAGATCAAAAAGATGGGGGTTGCTAATCTTAACACTAGACTCCAATAAATAATTAAGATAAATATAAATATAAAATATTTAGTGTGGTTTTTTTAATAAGTGAATCAAAAACCAACTTCTCTCTTTTTCAAAACTTTTATTAATAATTTACAATGTTTTACAAATTATACAAAAGAATACAAATTACGGATTTGTTAATCCCTGCTGTTTGTCTCAGCCTGCAATAAATCTTTGGCTCCCGTGAAGCACAACGATCGCAACTCAAATACAAAAAGAACGGTAAAGCAAGAGGGCTGATTTTGTGGCTCCCAGGAAACACAAAAAGTAGCTTTCAGTACTTTATGTTCGCTCGTTTAATCAAATTCACAAGGATAGTAATTTATCCTTCCTCAAACCAAATAATAAATTTCTTTACCTCAATAAAATCAATGGCTTCCTTTTTTCGACAATAATTTGAGTTTCAATTTTCTCCTGAAATTTTACTACTGATCTCCCAAAATGTTGCTTTCAATTTTATAGTCTAATTGGCAACAGCTGTATTTTAATCTCGACTTTTCTTTCTATTCAATTGTAATGTCTAAGGAGCTTTCTAATTCTGTCGCAACAGTTTCTTAATGATTTGCTTCTTTTCATTTTTTTATTTTTCCCTTTCTCAAGTACTTTGTACTTTTATGTCACGTTTGTTTATTTTTAGTTTTTCTTGTCCCACAATTTTTCGTCTCAAAAATTTGCGTCCTTGGTTCTAATTTTGAACCCGTATTTATATAAAATTATATTTGTTTAATATATTATTAGTAATATTATTTATAGTATCACCAACATTAAATATTACTAAGTATAACCTATTTCTATTTATAGTATTTTAATTATATCTATATTTTATTTTAAGTAATTGTTTATTAATTTTAATATACTAATTCTAATTTTAGCAATTTTTTATTGTTTTATTATTTCAGGCTCAAGGCCTATCCTTAATAATTATACAATATAATACTTGGAAGAATAAACTTCTTGCACAGAAACTACAGCAGGAACAACACAGCATGTAACTTCTTCTTTCGCAACATTTTGTACTAGCTCCATTTAATCTGATTAACTCAATAAAAATGCAATTTTTTTTGCCATCTTATGATTAAATTAACACAAGATTTGATTTGACAGAGATAACTTATATCAAATTTTTTCTTTTGAATCAGCAGTATTTTGAGAACCTTTAGAGATCTGAGATTTCCTTTTCTGTGATATACTTAAGATCTTAAAACTTCGGTATTAACGTTACACAGTCATAAGATATTTTCCAAGAAAATAAATCATAATCCTCACTCTGAAACACTCTGAAAAATGAGAGTTCATGACCTATTTCATGCTGACTAGTAATTTGAATTTAATGTTATATCTTGTTACACTTAATACAGTTTATATTATACATTTATTATTATTTTTATTATTATTATTATTATTATTATTATTATTATTATTATTATTATTATTATTATTATTATTATTATTATTATTATTATTATTATTTAGTATAATTGTGAAATTCTTAAAGTTGAGCCGCTTATCAATCAGAATTTCACTAGATGGAAATTAACTATTTTAAACTTAAGAACTAGGGCAACGTTTGACAAATGGTTTGATATTGTATTGGTTTGCAATGGGTATATAAAATAATTAAAACTTTTCATTATTATATTTATTCCTAACAGACATTTTGATACTCCAAAAATTCCAAATATTAATGGAATCAAAAATTTTAAAGGGGAATGTATTCATAGCATCTATTATAGAATTCCAGAAAAGTTTATGAATAAATCCGTTTTTGTCGTTGGTGCAAAGTCTTCTGGTATGGATATTGCTCTTCAATTAATAGATGTTTCGAAAATGGTATATTTTTAATTTTTTGTTAAATATTGTTTATAAATTCAATAATCGTGCACATAGAAAAATCGTTTAAGAAAGGGCCTTTACTCACTGTAATATAGAAGACATGTTCAACAAATTTTAAAAAACGTAAGATGAAATAGAAAACTATATTTACAATGGACATGGATTTCCTATGGGTTCTGAATACAGCTTTGCTAGTGTTGTTCTATTTCTAAACAATTGAATACAATTGTAAGCTAAGACACTGTATTATCGACTGCGAACGATTTAGGCGTCGTCTGTTAAAACTAATATGACATACTACAACATTTTGTGTCACTCTTCCAATAACTCTTGGGTGCTTAACTGATATCTTTCCTGAAGTCGTAAGTTGGCTACGCCCAGCGTCTTCCTCTGTGTATTTCCAAGACACGTGAGTACATTATTACGCAAGATAGTAATAAGTGATTCTACAGGATTACGAACTTTTGCAAATAATACTGACTCCTGATCATGTGTTAATATAATGTTATTGACTTGTTCAAGTCTGAATGCATAAACTATTTCCAAATTGACTTCATTTACTATTTCCCTATAGTCGTTATTTAAAACTATCTCTCTAACATTTTGAACAGAGATCTGTCCTTATTCTTGAGTTTTAATGCACTCGCCTAAGGTTTATCATGATTAGTAAGACATTTTTTTTGCACTGTGATTGGTGATTTTACGTTGAGTCAATTTGACATTAATTAATTACCTCACATAGCCCAATGGACATATTAGTTCGGCGATCACTTAATGTCCTATAGTAAAATAAAAGTACTTGGTTTAAGATGGGGTCAAATAAAAAGTTGGATTTTGAAATCAAAAGTCGCGATGGAATGATGGATTTATTACAATTCACAGACCTTTTTCAGCTATTAAGAAAGCAATTCTTATTGCTTTAACTTTGTCAGTGTCAACTTGCACGGTTGAAAGATCATTTAGCACACTGAGAAGAGTCAAAACGTGGCTAAGGTCAACAATGCGTGAAAATAGACTTTCTGGACTTTGCATGATGAGTGTTCATCGTGACAGAATCAATGACAGTTAAAAAAGCGAAAAATAATGGACAAAGTGATCAATAAATTTGGTTAAGATCACAGACGTTTGCAGTTTCTTTTCAAAAAGTAATATTTATGAATAAGTTATAATTTTGTTTTATAATTGAATAAATATTTATGGAAAATATACAAAAAAGAACTTTTTTTACGTTTTCTGATTCTGTTTATTCTTAAAATCACATTAATGTTTCAACGATAAAAATGACTTTAATTGAAATCATCAATATACAATTATTAATCTGATTATATATAGTAACCAATTTTTTTCATAATGAACATAACAAGAATTTAAATGATACTAATCGTTGTATGTTTAAGCATTACATTAATATGTAGAAGTTCTCTACTTTGTTTTTTTTGCCTCCCCCCTGGAAAAATTCCTGCGGACGCCCATGATTCTAGCATTTCTTATCATTTGTATTATAAATTTGAATCCTAATTCATAGTTTAATGATATTTTACGGAATTCTTCTCCATTTCCATTCCTATTTTCTGTTATTGCCATTAACCACATTTGTTTACTTTCTGTTATTTATCTATGCTATGTTTGAGTTTGTTTCGTGCAATACTTCTTGTTCTTGTTTCTGTTTTTATTTTATTTTAGTTTTTTTTTCATTTTGGTGTTGTGTAAGTTAATGTTACTTATACGTAGGCCTGAATTTAGTTGTTGTCCAACAATATATTGAATGAAAAGGATTATTTTATAATCGAATTTTTTTTCATTTCATTCAATTTGAGGCAAAAGGATTTTATCTTATAATTTACTTTTTTATATTTATGAATTAAAATGTTTTTATGATTTTTAAAATATTTTATATTTTTGTTCGAGTAAGCAATTAAATATCTATAGATTTTCATTTCTAGCTGATGACAACAGTGAACCTGTCGAAATATATAAACTAATATTCGAGCGGTGATTTCTAACATTTATCATCATAATTTGTTATATTTTGAGCCATCAACATTTATTTATTTTACTTGAATTTAAAAATTTTTATATTGTTGAAGGTATATTTATCACATAGTGGACAGAAATTTATGTTGAAAATTGAAAAAAATAATTTCTTAGAAACCGCCAGAATATCACACATTGACTCTGAAAGTATGATTTGGCTTGTTGACGGATCAAGATATGAAGCAGACGTAATAATATTTTGCACGGGTTATGAAATTAACCTAGATTTCCTCAGTGAAGACATTGGATTAACCTATGACAATACATATGTTCGGCCTCTCTATAAACATCTTATTAATCCATTTTTCCCAGATACTTTTTTTATCATTGGAATCGGATATGAGATTACTCCATTCAATCATAGTTATATGCAATGCAAAGTTGTGCGCTCCATAATTCAGAATTGTTACAGAAATCTAACTTTGTCTACTGAAAAATTGATTCAAGAAATTTCAAATGACGAGAAAGAACTTGAAATGAATAACATTCAAATGAGACATAGGCACTATTTTAATGAGAAAGAATGGCCTTATTTCAAATGGTGTGAAAATGTCGCAAATGATGTCATGACTTTTAAAATGCCTCATTATTTAAAATATATATTTGAAATCGTGAAAAAGTGGAGATTTGAAAACACTTCTGAATATAGAGATATTAAGATAAAGCTTTCCACTGATAATAAACTCGGATTTGAAATCAAAAATGGGCCTGAACGTGATTTTTATTCCAAAGACTTCATGGAAATGCTTTCTTCAAATATATAAACTTTATTTAACTGTCCTTATTTATAGAAATTTATTGTGCTGCATAATTTTTTCGAAATAAATTTTGAATAATATTTTTACCGTTATCATAAAAGTATTTACATACAAACGCAATTCTCACTGAAATTTACATTATTTTGTAATTAGTTAAGGGTGTGGATAATAAAATTTTTATTTTTTAATATTTGATTCATTTCTATTCATTCCAACTATAAATCAATTTATCCTATTTTACGCATTTTTCTGGATTTTTCTTCTTAAATTCACACTCCAAAAATGACTACTAAAAATTGTGTTAAGTAGAAAAAATTGATCTTTAGTCGAAGATAAACGAAATTTTAAAGTAAATTTATTTTATTTAAATAAAAGTCTAAATTCTACAACATTTCAGATGTGAAGGGTAAAACAGGTGGCAATTGAAAGAAAAATATATTAATCAAATAATTTTAAAATAATAGAAAGCAAAAACTTAAAATACAAATTAAAAAATTGTTTACATAAATTAACAAAAAAAATAGAAGGAAATTAAACCACACCAAGTAATGAGTTTTTAATTTCATTGAAATATACAGCTTAGTCAAAAAATACAGCCAGCGCTTACATCAAAGTCATGCTAAATAATTTTTGACTTAACGGATCTTTAAAATCAGTATCACTCTCCATTAGGGTTCTGAATTTTTCTAATGAACTTCTAAATAGCCAGGGAGTACAATCAAATATTAATTAATTTGTCTGATACTATCCATGACGTAATATCAAATGTTTTCCTATCATCCATATCATATTCCAAGAAATTATATTTTGAGTTCTCACTTCCGGTTAAAAAAATTGATGGAATCGTAAAATTCTTTGATTCTTCATACAAACTTGGCAACACATCTGTTTTTTGAAGAATTCACGAACAGTATGTCAAAATCTCAACTTAAGTATTCTAGAAACTGAATTAATTTCAGTGACAGCGAAAGATTTAATTTTTCATTGCAAAATGAAAATTATTAATTAAATGATCAGAAATGAATTAAATGTTCATAAAAACCCTATTCATAAAAAAATTATTCTACAACACATTCGAATATATCTCATTCTCATTTTTATTAAAAAAGATAAATAAATTTTAGTCCATAAGTACTTAAAAAAATTTGAATTACAAATTATCAACCGCTTATTAAATGCTATCACCACTACTTGATAATAACCAGGCACATTTATTACCAAAAGGTGCAATATTGTTTTCATCTAATAGAGTCTAATACATCTAACGAACTTGAATCCATTGAAGGCACTCGTTCGTTAATAACCTCCTCTGATGTTGGCCTTCTTTTTATTAGGAAATCCGTTATCAGAGGCTGGATTTCTGATTTCTCAAATTGCTTGTAGAGTTCTTGGTACCCAGCCGTACAAAGCTGCAGGTTACGGTAAAATTTTAATGCACGTTCTACGTCGGGATCATGAATGAGAAAATTTTAGCATTCGCGAATTAAACTAGCTGTTAGTTAATGAATTTCACCATCATCATATAACTATAATTACTGATTGTCGAATGACATCCTCATTTTTTAATAGTTCTAATAGTCGCTTCATCAAAACGAAAACTATTGCCAACAGATGTCGGACGTTCGAAATCTCTTAAGACAGTCTAATATTTTTATTCTAGTTTCTAAAAAAATTGCTTGTCTCGTCCGATTAGACATCTTATTGTTGGGTTTTATTATATCAAAATCAACCGTTGGTTACCCTGACTCCACGTGTTCCAAAATCAATAAACACAAACTCCCAACGTATGTTTGTTTTATAAAAATTTACAACTCTCACAATTAATTACACAGTTGGTCAACCACAATTCTCACACAATTTCAGATCGGACTCCGCTCTGGAAGGTCTCAACCTTGTACGATTAAAAAATTAAGTTTCACCTTTTGATTTAGTCCCGCTCTCTGATCCAAACTCTTTTGACACTCCTTGTATAACTCTTCAGTTTTTTCCTATAATTCTTTTTCTTTTTTTATTCTATTTCTTTAACTCCTAATGTCGTTTTCTTCTTCCCTATCTAAGGCTATCGCCGATTATGTGAATTTGGAGTTTCCTTATATACTCCCATAATCGTTGTAATTGCCCTATTTTTGATCTAATTGGTTTTGACTTTCTTAGTAATCATTACCTAATTAGCTATTTCTGTTGCCCTCTTCCTAATTCCCCTTCTTTTGTTTACCCTCGTTTATCCGGCTGTTTGGATAATTGCTCTCTGAATTCCACATTTATTTATCCTTCCAAATTGCCGCTCTCGGGTTTTCTTCATCGCTTGGGTTTTCCATTGGCTCGGGCTTCTCAGTAGCTCGGGTTTCCCATTAGCCAATTAATTAATTAATTAATATTTTGTTTTTTTATTTGCCTGTTTTACGACCTTTTCTAAACACTTTCTAACAATTTCTTGCTCACTGTCTTTTTCACCATCCCCTAATCTACCCCTCTCCCGTTTTCCAGCTTCAATTTCGATAACTTTTCACTTTATTTCATTTCCTCAGGTTTGCGCATTTTTCCATTTCATGTCTGATTGTACCCTTTTATAGTTCTGTTCTTATCATATATTTCTTTGCCATTGCTTCTCTGCTTGACCGTTATTCAATTTCGGTTTTCCTTTTAATCTGAACTATATAATTTAATAATTTACTTTTAAAACCTCAACATTGTTAAATAGGTACTCCTACTAAAATTATAATAAAAAATTGACTTAAATATCACTTTTAGAAATTTTCTTACCTTTATTAGTTGTAAGAAATTATCAAAAAACGAATTTTACTGGTAAAGGTACACTATAGTTTAAATATAAACTGTCGAATTACAGGTTAATATTGAAAATATGCTATGTAACTTGTTAGCTTTAAGTCAGTGGTTCTTAACCTGGGGTCCATGGACCCCCAGGGGGTCCGCGAACGGGTTCCAAATGGTCCGCGGCACTATTTACAAAAAAACCTTTATTATTTTTGTTTGAAGCTGAATAAAAAGATTTATAAATAATTATTAAAAAATGTATGTTTTACTATCAATTTATTATTTTTTTAACATTTCAGGGGTCCGTCTGTACCAATTATATATTTATGGGGTCCATAAGTTTGAAAAGGTTAAGAAACCCTGCTTTAAGTAAACAATTATTTATGCTTCGTACGAAATGAACAGTTTGAACACAACATACTCAATGATGAATTTCTAAACGCAATTTATAAAATGCAACGAGCAATAGAAAAGAGAATGCAAGAGATTTAATAAAATTCGCGTATTCCCTAAATTATATTTTATTTTTGTATTTACATGTACATAGTGTATAAAATACACTATAAAACGTGAATATTTTTAAAATTATAAAATTATTTTGAAATTCGTGTTTGATCGAATAAATCGTGCACAAAGAGTAATTGTTCTTTTTTGTGGATCATGTTATTTCGAAATCGTGTAAAAAAGGAGTTGAGTGTACATAAATTACCGTTATGAATATCATATCTAATCTCTATTGCTCCAAAAATAAATCATTGTATAAATCAAGGTTGGGCAAGTGCGGCTCTTTGAGCTGCGTGGCTCCCAATATGAAAATGTTGTAGCTCTTTGTAATACATGAAAAACCTGTATTTGGCTCTTGAGGACCTCATGCGTGCCCACCCCTGATATAAATTATCAAGATCAAACAGTATATTAATTCAAGGTTGACGTTCGAAAAAATTTCATTCCTGAAACCATTGAATCAAGACTCGTACACCACAATTTGGAATTNATATCAAAATCAACCGTTGGTTACCCTGACTCCACGTGTTCCAAAATCAATAAACACAAACTCCCAACGTATGTTTGTTTTATAAAAATTTACAACTCTCACAATTAATTACACAGTTGGTCAACCACAATTCTCACACAATTTCAGATCGGACTCCGCTCTGGAAGGTCTCAACCTTGTACGATTAAAAAATTAAGTTTCACCTTTTGATTTAGTCCCGCTCTCTGATCCAAACTCTTTTGACACTCCTTGTATAACTCTTCAGTTTTTTCCTATAATTCTTTTTCTTTTTTTATTCTATTTCTTTAACTCCTAATGTCGTTTTCTTCTTCCCTATCTAAGGCTATCGCCGATTATGTGAATTTGGAGTTTCCTTATATACTCCCATAATCGTTGTAATTGCCCTATTTTTGATCTAATTGGTTTTGACTTTCTTAGTAATCATTACCTAATTAGCTATTTCTGTTGCCCTCTTCCTAATTCCCCTTCTTTTGTTTACCCTCGTTTATCCGGCTGTTTGGATAATTGCTCTCTGAATTCCACATTTATTTATCCTTCCAAATTGCCGCTCTCGGGTTTTCTTCATCGCTTGGGTTTTCCATTGGCTCGGGCTTCTCAGTAGCTCGGGTTTCCCATTAGCCAATTAATTAATTAATTAATATTTTGTTTTTTTATTTGCCTGTTTTACGACCTTTTCTAAACACTTTCTAACAATTTCTTGCTCACTGTCTTTTTCACCATCCCCTAATCTACCCCTCTCCCGTTTTCCAGCTTCAATTTCGATAACTTTTCACTTTATTTCATTTCCTCAGGTTTGCGCATTTTTCCATTTCATGTCTGATTGTACCCTTTTATAGTTCTGTTCTTATCATATATTTCTTTGCCATTGCTTCTCTGCTTGACCGTTATTCAATTTCGGTTTTCCTTTTAATCTGAACTATATAATTTAATAATTTACTTTTAAAACCTCAACATTGTTAAATAGGTACTCCTACTAAAATTATAATAAAAAATTGACTTAAATATCACTTTTAGAAATTTTCTTACCTTTATTAGTTGTAAGAAATTATCAAAAAACGAATTTTACTGGTAAAGGTACACTATAGTTTAAATATAAACTGTCGAATTACAGGTTAATATTGAAAATATGCTATGTAACTTGTTAGCTTTAAGTCAGTGGTTCTTAACCTGGGGTCCATGGACCCCCAGGGGGTCCGCGAACGGGTTCCAAATGGTCCGCGGCACTATTTACAAAAAAACCTTTATTATTTTTGTTTGAAGCTGAATAAAAAGATTTATAAATAATTATTAAAAAATGTATGTTTTACTATCAATTTATTATTTTTTTAACATTTCAGGGGTCCGTCTGTACCAATTATATATTTATGGGGTCCATAAGTTTGAAAAGGTTAAGAAACCCTGCTTTAAGTAAACAATTATTTATGCTTCGTACGAAATGAACAGTTTGAACACAACATACTCAATGATGAATTTCTAAACGCAATTTATAAAATGCAACGAGCAATAGAAAAGAGAATGCAAGAGATTTAATAAAATTCGCGTATTCCCTAAATTATATTTTATTTTTGTATTTACATGTACATAGTGTATAAAATACACTATAAAACGTGAATATTTTTAAAATTATAAAATTATTTTGAAATTCGTGTTTGATCGAATAAATCGTGCACAAAGAGTAATTGTTCTTTTTTGTGGATCATGTTATTTCGAAATCGTGTAAAAAAGGAGTTGAGTGTACATAAATTACCGTTATGAATATCATATCTAATCTCTATTGCTCCAAAAATAAATCATTGTATAAATCAAGGTTGGGCAAGTGCGGCTCTTTGAGCTGCGTGGCTCCCAATATGAAAATGTTGTAGCTCTTTGTAATACATGAAAAACCTGTATTTGGCTCTTGAGGACCTCATGCGTGCCCACCCCTGATATAAATTATCAAGATCAAACAGTATATTAATTCAAGGTTGACGTTCGAAAAAATTTCATTCCTGAAACCATTGAATCAAGACTCGTACACCACAATTTGGAATTCACTAGTTATCCAAGTAACTAAGAAAAATAAAATTTCTAATTAATATATATTTATTCTAAAAATATTGGTATTTTTAATTTGACATCATCAGTCTTATTTGCTTAATATAATCAATCTTAGAGAAAAAATGATCACAATTTCATTGATATATATAATTAAATTCTAAATCTGTTTTATTCTAATTCCACAAATCTAAAATATGTTAAAATTTATAAAATATTAATTACAAGTACTTATAAATAACATAATTCAATTCTGGTACTAAATTTTCATCAGTAAACTTTGAAATCCAAATTTCAAATAGAACTCTAGTAAAACAATTAAAATTAATTATTAGAAATAGCATAATTTACTGATTATTCTTTTGAATTTTCGTTGAGGTGTTGATTAAATCCAGTTTCTGAAAACCAGAATTTTCTTCGTGCATAAATACCGGTATTATATTCGATGCGATTTCTATAAAACATTTTAAATTTGGTAATAATTCAGGGTTTTTAATTGAAGAGTAAAATTTAGCTAATTCTTTAATCGTAAATTCTTTGGTGATTTGTTTCGAGTCCATGCCTTTATCAAATTGAATCTAAATATAGATTTAATATTGTTAATTTATTTAAAGAATTAAAATACTTTCTTTAAGACATCTTGGATTTTCATTTCATCCACACTCTCTGGACGATAAATTGTAACTGGGAAGCTTGCCATATTCTCACTAACTAGTGGCTTTAGAATTGATAGGTTTCCTCTTTCATCAAATTGGGCATTACCAAATATTAAATTAATCGAGCGATAAACATCTTCTTTGGCGGCAGAACCATGTATAGCATTTTGAATTATTGTTGAACCGAAAATTCCTCTCAATCTAAAGATAAATGCCAAAACTGCAAAAGTATTAGTACAATTTCATGTGTTTGATACGTGGGAGATTTGACAAATTATCCAGGTTAGAATGTCAATTTAGATAGTTAGTGCCAAACCTAAATTTTGGGTCAGAAGCAAGAGTTACAAAATTGTTTTATTGCGTAAAAAATGCCTACAAGTAATCACGTCAAGTTGATTTAAAATATTTAAAATACATTAACTAAAACAAAATAAGGCATACTACACTTTAAAAATAAATTTGCTCTCAGCCACCCTACATATCGCCAACATGGTTACTAAGGAAGACAGTCATGCGTGTAGCAATGATGGAAAAGTAAAATCATTTGAAGTTTCGAGGTCAAGGTTTACTGAGATTAAAGCAACGTATAAATTATCAATTAGGAATATCAAAATAAAAACAATTTTCAAAATTAAACGAATAGAAAAAATTGAGATAATTTAGAACAATTTCTCTTTGCCTATCATATAGGCATGATACAGTACCACCAAACAATATTCAAATATCTAGCGAACACTCAAACCAGTGGTTCCAAACTACTGTGCCGTGGAATGAATACTGATGTGCCGCGAAGAGATAATAGGTGGAAGAAATTCAATTTCATTTTTGTTTAATGAAGACATTCAATTTGTTAATCATGAGACAGCACGCTGAAATTTGAATTTAAAATATATTAAAAATTCTCTTAGATTTATTTTCTTTAATTTTAGATTTAATTCACCTTTAAATATGGACAAGTTTTTTCAAAAGAAAAGGCGATGGTGACAAGAATAATTTTACAACTTCATTTAAAAAACCAAAGGTTCATCGGTTGTATGGTGATGATTACTTGAAATTTGGGTTTCACTGGACTGGAGATACACATATTCCTTCTCCGTTGTGTTTTTTGTGTGGCCAAACGCAGTCTAATGAAGCAATAGTTCCAAGTAAGCTGAAAAGGCATCTTTACTACTAATCTACCTAATTTTCAAACTAAAAATGTCGATTATTTCCGACGGTTGTTAGAATCAAATGCAAGGCTAAGTCAACTATTTAAGAAAACAGTAACTATGTCTGAAAAAGCTCAATTTGCTTCATATGAGGTGGTAGAAATTATTGCTCTTAAATCAAAGTCTCATGTTTTTGCAGAATCAGTGATCCTTCCAGCATGTAAAAGGATGGTGAAAATTATGCTTGGCGACAAGGCCGGACAAGAAATTAGCAAGATCCCTCTTTCAAACAATACAATTTAGAAAATTATTCTGGACTTATGTGATAATATTAAGGAAAGCGTATCAAAATTTCAAAATAGTCTCTTTGCTCTCCAAATCAATGAATCCACTGGCATCAGTAGCTATGCACAGTTAATTGTATTTATACGCGTCATCGATGAAGATCCCATAATTAATCAATTTATATATTGCAAACAGTTACCCACAACTACAAAAGGTCAAGATAATTTTGATTCAATCACAATATGCCTCGAAAAATATGGCTTATCCTGGGATTTGTGTGGGAACATGTACCGATGGAGCACCATCAATGGTTGGTTCTGTTAAACGTTTTGCATCTTTAGTGGAAAAACCGAATCCTAACATCGTGCGAACTCATTGTTTTTACAGAGAAGTATTAGTTTCAGAGATAACACAAAATGAACTAAAGGAAATCAAGTGATCGAAATTGTAAATTTCATAAAAACTCGGCTTTTGAAATCCAGAATTTTTGAGTTGCTGTGTTCGTTTACTATTGTACACAGACATAAGATGGTTATCGAAAGGAAAGGTGATATTTCGCTTAATTGAGCTTCAGAAAGAACTTTTTTTTGAAAATGAAAAGCTTGATAGATTTTGTTAATTCCTTCAAAATGAATTGTGGATGTCCAAAATAAAGTACTTAAGTGAGATATTTGGACATTCTGAATAGCAATATGCAAGGCAGACATTAAAATATTCTTACAGCAACAGATAAATTAGTTACTTTTAAGAAAAAAATTGCAATATGGAAGAAAAAATGATGGTAAACGATTTAGATATTTTTCCATCAGTTCGCAAAACCTGAGTTACCGAGATGATTCTCATTATTAGTGAGCATTTGACAATCCCCTCAATCAGCATTGAAGCATTTGATTAGATTCGCAATCCTTTCCTAGATTTATCGGTCATTAATCTTTCCAACTTTGAGTTATGTGGAGAGGAAGAACTAGCGATTAGACGCCCTTTGGATTTATGTTATGGAAAAGTATCCAACTCTTAGTAAAAATGCCATCAAAGTCTTACTACAATTCTCAACTTTGTACCTATGTGAACTGGGATTTTCTTACCTATACAACATTAAAAATAAAAGACGTGAAAGAATTAAAAACATTGAAGAAGAGTTAAGAGTATGTCTTTCTCACACTCGCTCACAAATTAGAGCAGTAGTAAAGAAGCACCAGGCCCAATTGTTCCATTGACATTCACCATTATTATTTTATACCCGGTACTGAATACAGTATATGTTGTATTTATGTAAATACAAATTCTCATTACATGTTCTTCTTTGTTTTATATTATTTCATTGCAAAAAGTCTTTATGAGTAGAAAATATTTATTTTTTGTGATAGGTGTGTCATAAAAATTTAAAGAGCTCAACAGTGTGCCACGATGTAAAAAAGGTTGGGAACCACTGACCTAAACAATAGATATGAAATCCGTCAGATTGACCAAAGGAGAACTAACAACGTGGTGACCACAGTCTCTTAATATAAATTCAGATAATTGATACATGGGATAACCAAGAAAGTCTGTTTACATAGAACTTATTCCATGACATTGAAATACCCAAGGAAATAATTTTATTGTTCTGAAATTAAAAAAATATGAAAATAGCAGTTGAAAATATCCAACAATCAATGATTCGAAATGTTTGCATGAAATGGAATTGGTGGACGAGATAAATGTTTTGATTGCCATAAATTTCTTGTTATCATCATTTCTACAAATTTTCAAATTACCAACTTCTTAATTATATGTTTATAAATGTTTTTCATAATTTTTAACATAAATGGAGCTCTTATATTTTGACATTAAATTTTAAAACACTAAAACTTAAAAAATAATTCAAGTTAAAATATGTCGTTAAAAAATTGATATAAATTTAAAACAAAAGATAACTAGAAATTTAAATATTTACTTATCAGGACTTTCTTCTGCGGCTTCTTCAGGATTTGGACTACCGATGAAATCTCTCCATTCTCTAACAGCATCGAATTTGGATAAAACCATAACACATGACAATTCACTATTTAAATATAATTAAGAAATAAATAAATCAGTGTAATATCACAAAGAAAACTTTTCATTTTAAAGAAATAAATAGATTTTAATTAAAATACATAAAATAAATTTATAATAAAATAATAATAATAATAAAATAAACTTATAGAGATGTGGTACAAGCAGGAGCCACGAAGAGAAAAATCAACAAAGTGATAGAATGCTGGACGTGTCAAAAACCGGGACATAGTAGCATAGAATGTAATATGAAAAGGAGATTTCAATGTTATGCATCTGGTGTTGAAGGTCACATACGAAGAGAATGCCCACCAATCAAATGTCATAGATGCAATGCACAAAGAAACAAAGAAAGAGAGTACTACACAAATATGGAAAGACGAAATCAAGGAAGATATTGAGACCAAAGGAACATGTCAGGAGGAAGAATTCAAAGAAATACTTATCAATAAAGAAAAGATATATATCAACCAAGGAACGTACATCAAAGACAATGGGAAACCAACAATATAACAGAATAGATATTGGAGCTATCGAGTCTGATGATGAGATGATAAATACAAAACATTCAATCCAGCCAGACGAGTATAACAAGGAGGATGACCCAAACGAGCACGCTCCGTCAAATGGGACATAGATCGGAGCAATCTACTAAGTAATTTTGATTTCACCAAAGAATGAATGTGTAATTTAAGTATGTATGATGATTGTATGATTGATAAAGACTGTAGTGTTTTTGAACGTGATATAAATAATAGTGGTGAATTAAATAAACCAAATATATATAATAATAATATTACTAATAATAGTTGTAGTGTAGAAACCAAAAAGACGAATGACAAGGAAAATCAGAAAAAATTAAAAGAGTGTAAAGTAGATGAATTAGTAAAACATGATGGAAGGATTATATAGAAAATTTACAAATTTCTCAAGAAAAAAGGAGACGTATGTATTAATGAAATTGTAGAAGGTACTAGAGAGCAGAATATTTTGTCAGTAGAAGAACAAAAAAGACCAGTAATAACGTATAATATAATGCAAGATAGACCGAGTACAACACTGGATATCCAAGGGCGGAAAGTAGATTGTTTATTGGATACAGGAGCAAGAATTAATGTGAACAATCAGTAATTGATCGATTAGAAAATATCGAGATAATAGAAACAAGTGAATCGCTAAGATGTGCAAACAACAGTAGATTAGAAACTATGGGTAAAATAAGCATCAATGTTAAAATGGGCGATAGTGGAAGAATATATATATTCATTATAGTAAGGAATATCATACCAGAAATTATCGGAGCAGTAGAACTACAAAGGCTATTTAATTTAGAATTGAAATGTATACGAGAAGAAAATGAAAAATGTAGTGAGTTCATTTGAGAAATAGAAGCTAGATTTGGGCGGATTATATGCATTATATTTGCATTTCCAATGCCAAATGTAGATGAAATTTTAGACATCCTACACGGATCCAGATATTTTAGCTCGATCGACTTGAGAAATGCTTATTACCAAGTGAAGTTAGATAGGGAATCTCAAGAGAAAACAGTATTTTCAACAAAAGAAGAACAGTTCTATTTTAACAGAATACCGTTCGGTATTGCAGCGGCACCAGGAACATTTCAAGAATTAATGACGAAAGTATTGAAAGATTTGTGGAAAGATGGAAGGGTGGTATATCTAGATGACGTAATAATATTCATAAAGACAAAAAAAGAACACTATAACGTATTTGGAAGAGTTCTAGTGAAAATCTCAACAGCAGGACTAAGATTGAACTCCGAAAAATGTCAGATATTTAGGGAAGAATTGAAGTTTCTGGGACACATAATAAATCAAAGACGGCATACAAACATATCATACTAAGATAGAAGCAATACAATCATTTCAAAAGCCAAAATGTGTAAAGAATCTGAAAAGCTTTTTGGGTATCTGTAATTATTATCGACAGTTCATAAAAGACTATGCAAAGAAGGCAAGATAACTAGAAAGCATATGCGGAAAAAACAATAAGAAAATAAGATGGACAGAGATATGTGAAAAGGCTTTCCTGGAAATGAAAGAAGCATTGGTAACCACCCCACTACTGGTATTTCCAGACTTCAGAAAAGAATTTATATTAGACACAGACGCAAGCTTCTATATTATTGGAGCAGTTCTTTCGCAAAAGGATGAAAAAGGACATGAAAATGTCATTGCATATGGTTCACGTGCGATGAGTAGCCACGAAAAAGGATACTGCATTACCGGGAAAGATTTATTGGCAATATACTATTTTTGTAAACAATTCCACCATTACTTATATAGTAAAAGATTTTCACTGAGAACGGACCATAAAGCTATTACGTTTATGGTAACAACGAAGAAACCAATAACTGCTCAATTCCAGATATGACTCAACTATTTAAGCAGTTTGGATATTAAAATGGAATACAGGAAAGGGACTACGATTTTAAAGAACTTTATGACACAGAATGGTTAACAAAACTCATGTTTTTACTGATATATTACATTTAAACGCACTAAAGAATTAATTGCAAGGACGTGAGAAGACGATTGAGGTTATGTTTGAGCTAATAAAGCCATTTGAAATTAAATTGGATATTTTTTGCTAGAGATATCGAATCTAGCCAATTTAAATATTTTTCGAACTTAAAATATTTATGAATGAAACACAAATTTTTGAAAAAACAAATTGTAACTTCACTGATAAATTTTCAAAAATTCT
>CAUHTR010007405.1:28327-49590 GCA_959609185.1 Schmidtea polychroa | reverse complement strand
TTTAATTTATCTTGTTTTTATTATGAATAGCAAATATAACAAGACACTTAATTCTGAACTCTTTCAGTTTTAGTCTATAACTATAACATTCTGTTTTGGAATGCATTTTTTTGATTATACAAGCTTCTTCTCTCATAACTTGCTCCATTAAGTCAAAAGGGAATATAACCAAAGTTGATAATTTTTTCTGAAAAGGATAAATATAATTTCAATGTACTCGTTACGATATATATTTCCAGATATGGGCACCGACTAATGCTAAAAGTGTGAATATCTGATATCTTTTGAAGAAATAGCTGGATACTTCTTTTTCTGCTAGAATTTCTTAATCTAGATTGCTTTAAAGAAAAAATAAATCGTCATCCATAATTAATATATTTTTTTAATTATGGCGAATATTTTTGCACTTTCTTGCAATATATACCTATTTACCAGATTTAGTCAAAAGTTATTCATGTTTTTTAGTTATTTAAAGTTATTGTTTTACCATATCATTTAAGCAACATATTTATGTGCATAATTTGGTATCATTTTAAAGGCCATGAAAAGGAGGATACAACTGGACTTTAAAAATTACAATTTTAAAATTCCATTTAGTTATTTTTAAATTTTGGAATGATTGTAGAAAAATCAGTAATTCGTGTCATATTACGACATTATTGAAAAAATGGACTAAAATAGCAGTTGTGACTAGAGAAATCTGCAACGTTGATTACAAAGATGTACTCAAGGAAAATACAGCTCAGTGGTGGTTTCGTCACTTTAATCAGTAATTCGTGTCATTACAATATTATTGGAAAAATGGCTTAAAACAGCATCTGTGACTAGATAAATCTACAACGTTGATGGCAAAGATGTGGTCAAGGAAAATACAGGTCAGTGGCGGTTTCGTCGCTTTAATCAGGGAGATACAAGTGTTGAAGACCAGGAACATTCAGGTCGTCCATCAGTGGTGAACAAAGAAAAGTTTCGTGCCCTTTTGGAGCAGCAGCCTAGTACTAGAACTTGCAAGCTGTCAGATGACCTCTTTCATTCTCAAAACGCTATTGTTCGTCATCTCTATTACATAGGTTTTGTAAATAAAAATCCACTCCGAGTTCCACAAATTTACAAATATTCAAGAACAAATTGATCATTGCCGCAAATTACTCGATTTTTTTACCCCATTATTATTAGTCTTCGCATTGAAATGATTGACAGCACATTGTTTTTGTCTTTGCTGACCTTATTAAAAGTACAGATCACACTTTGTGGCTTTAAGTTTGAAATATCTATAAAAATGAAATGCTAGAGTAAATTCAGTTACAACGGTTAACTATAAATAAACGCTGACGCTATTGTCTAGTTTTACTATTGTTATCTTGCAATATAGGCAGTTAAAAAGATGGTTGCAATTTTATTCGAATACCCGCTGTTTGCAAATTGTATGTCCAATTTTTTACATAACTGGAAATTACAGTTTCGAACGTAAAAAAAGTCATTCCACATAGAATGCAATAATTGGTATTGCTGGGGTGCTACTCGGTCGACTCAAACAACTTTTACATCTCGTCTAGAGGATGCTAGCCCATTAGGTTAGCCTAGTTCAAAATCCCGTCAACCCTGAGTAGAACTCCACACGATCTGCACTTCAACATAATACCCATGAATTGCCTCATGTTGGTCCTGTATTATGCCGGCGAGACGCCAGAAAGCAGGTGAGCCCCTGCCTTAGGGCTACTCCTTTCTGAGGCCTTGACTTCCTTTTCCCTAACTGCCGATAGAAGGTCTTACGTCTTCTCACTCTACCGCTACGCGACATTTCATAATTTCTGAGTTCGTTGCAAATCATACTCTATTGATTTATTAAGTTCTCATTACACAACAGAAAAACACAAATATACAAAGAAAACACCGACTATCACCTTGGAGAATCACAAAAGTCATGATTGGGACCTCGGTTTGTTCGCGAAGCTGGGTCATTTCTCCCATTCGGTTTCCGCTAACAGCTCTTCTAAGTTAAAGAATTCGGAAGCATTCTGGGATTCCGGTGTTCATATTAGACGTAGGAACAACATTGCCTTCCGTTGGTGCATTAGCTGATGTTCATATCTTTTCCTTTTCTGTGACTCTCTGCTTACGCTTTCGTTCGGCCCGAGACAATTGTCGCCGCTTGGGCTTGGAAGAGGAGCTGGTAGTAGTAACGGTGGGACTACTTTACTAGTGCCGGTAAAGATCACGTCGGCAGACTTGGGCGAGAGATCCGTCTCTACACACCCTCGCAGGATTTCTTTGGTATACGCGAGTTGTCAAGAGGTTGATCATGATGGGTAGGAAATACGTTGTCCTCCTCATTGATTGGGATGCTTACTATCTTTCGAGTTGTGGCTGCTTGTAGATAAACCTTATGAAGAGCTTCCGATTGCTCTTTAATAAGAATGCGCTGAGCCCTGCTCTCCGCGATCAGGCTATCTGAAATAATTTCGCTTCTGAATAATTTCTTCCTCACTTCTTTCATTTGCACTGGGCTAAACCATGTGCCTTCCAATCCATCAATCTTACGTTTGTACAACCTAATCTGGGCCTGCAATTCTTTGATGATCGCGTTTTTATCCGCGCATGAATAACAAGGTTTGAGGACGGTTTTGGCAACTGGATTCATAATTGGTAGCTATAAAAGAAAATTTAGAGAAGTTATCATGATTTACTATATCTGCAAACAAACGGCACACAAACAAAATTATAGCATTAGCGGTCTCATGGTTCGTTTAATACACCTATGAAGTCTACAAGAACACAAACGTAACACTAGGTCGACAAGAGAGTCTCACCCCCAGACGATCGATCATTATTACTCTAACATAATCCTATCGGAAAGCTTCAAAAGGTAAAAGTCTATGGCATCACACCCCTAGTTACCAAAAATTATTTACTAGAAAAACTAAATAAATACGCCGAATGTTGGTGGGAAATAATTTCATGCTGTTCGTGTGGATATGAACCCATGTTAATCTTAATTACATAGCGGAATGAGATAGGTAAAATTGAAATTAGATTAATTCGTATTTAGTTTCACTTCAGATCCTTTAATCATACTCAATTAGATCCAATCGAACGGAAATATAACCGAATTAAAGTTAAAACTTATTTATTCTCCGTTCAGATTAAAAATCATATTCAATTAATTTTCATTCGAACAGAAATATTGAATTAGGTATGTTTATCCATATATTTAAGCTAGTTGTGTCACTGCCGAACTTTAGTCTATCGGTTAAGTCAGACGCTGATTTACAAACACGCAATGACAGAACAGCTGTCGGTTTTACTTGCTCCTACTGTGGGCGATATCATTTGGTGATATGCTGGTAGTATTCCAGTAAATTCACATTGGATGGGAACTAACGTTGAATTAATCGGATGATAGTGGCATAGTATTTTAGAATAGTGTCAGATGATATTTTCTCAGTAGTCGAGTTTGGTTTTGCGCCGTCACTCTATGGATGTACTGCTCTCACTAATTTTGTGTGTGAACTCTCACGGATTTGCTTGATTATTCAATATCTGTTAGCCGGCATGAGGGATGTTATCTCATCCTATAACCTAAGGTGTGTATTTTTGTTATCGACCTTATGTCACACCGCATGTGATTTTTGATCGTGCTATATTCACTGTTTATGGAGTATTTTCTCCTCGACAATTTTTCTATCTTTCGTAGTGGAATTAAATATCGTTAATTCGTGGAAGCTAAATGGTATCTCTCAAAAGTATATTATTGTTCTCAGGTCATCAAAAAATTAGCCGACGACTCCTTGTATCCTATTGTTCTCTGTACGTGCATCAAGATTTGGTTGGATCTATTCAGACAGAACTTCATTCCCGTGAAATCTCATACTGGCTATTCACAAATCAGTTTCTGTCTTTGATAAACCGAGGGTTGCAAACCGGCATAATGACAGATCGTTTTCAAAAAAAATAAATAAATCTTAATTCTTTGTATTCTCGCGTAAAAATAAATTATGGTTCATTTTGTGTGCGTTTATTTTCAACAATTATCTATAACGTAAGGAATTGATGACACATCTACCTACAGTGATCATGCGAAAAGAGTATATATGGTGAATTAAAGGAAAAACTTGGAGATAGATTTGATTTTGTGTGGTAAAACTATTGTGATGATGATGATCCGAGCGCCATAACGAATTTTTGTGTGTAATTTCCCGATGATAGGAGTGGCCTAAGATCAGCTAAGACATTGTTAACTATGCCGAATGTGCGACACCCTCAATCACTGTGCGAAAGCTTCTACGATTCTTATAATACGATCTCACTCCTACTGCTCTACATTAATATATCCTCATCCCATAGTTTCCCATCAGATTAGGCGCATCTTCAGCGACGGACNATTAATTTTTCGTATGTGCGGACCAATCAGAATTGAGTACCGCTTAATTATTTATTTTAATTTAATTTTTATGTTTCTTTCCTAATTTTCCTATCTTTTCTTTATTTTTATTATATTTTTTATTTATTTTCTTAATTTTCCTATTAACTACTTAGTTTTTGTGTCATTTTGCTCCTTATTGTAGTTTTCCTTATCTTACTTTTTTATTTTTTATTTTAATTTTTCATTGCCTAATTTATTTTTTCTCATTTGTTTGTCATGTTTGTCCTATTTCTTAATGGTTCATTCTTATTTTTTATCTCAATTCAGCCCAACAGTATTAAAGGGGGAATTCCTCCCGGAAAAAATCAAACCCTACTAGGCTGCATACGAATATTTTTCTATTTATGATTTTGAAAATATTCTAGTTGATCAATTATTTTTTTATAATGAATTTTCTCAAGGAACTGTTGCCTTTATGTCTCCTGAAAGGCTGAGAGGAGACTTTTATAGGCTGTCATCTGATGTGTGGAGTTTAGGAATCAGTATCTATATCCTCGGAACTGGAAACCATCCATTTATTGATTTAACTCTACCGTCAACTCCCGCTATGATCATGAACAGCATATTTGTATCTAGTAATAATAACTTTTATTCTGCTCTATTGTCCAATGAGATGCAAAGCTTCATTGGAAATTGTTTAAATAAAGATCCTAGTCAAAGGTTTGATCCAACATCCATTACGCAGCATCCAATTTATCAGACACATTCCGGTAACCATGCTGCCATCCTATCGCAATGGGTATCCGATCATAGCCATTGATTCGATGCTTTGGTAACCAATGTGAAGATTTGAGATTTATAGAATGGAGTTTTCATTATTGTTATTTTCATAATAAAATGCGACAGATTTTCTATTATTAAACTTTTTGTTTCAATTATTGATTATTAATTAACCTTTTATTATTATTGTTAATATTATTTATTTTTATTGATTATTATACACCCAACTCTGTTTTTACATCGTAGATACGTTCGAACGAAAATCGTGTAAAAAGACATGTTAACAATAGTAAAATTGAGGATGTGTTCTACAATTATAGAAAACCGTGTAAAATAGAAAAAGGAACCATTAGTTCTAAAAAAACCGCGCAAAAAATACTAAATCTTGAAACCATATTATATAAGTTTTAGAAAATATAATCCATACATGTTTTTATTAAAAATAGATAATAATAGTAATTTTAGTCCATAAGTAAAAAACAAATAAAATTTTAGTTCATAAATACATATAAATTAAATTCAAATTGGAAATATAAGTCTTATTTAGCAACTAATATTTATTATCACTACTTTATAATAAGCGTGTACGTTTATTATAGACTGACTAAAATTGCTTTACTCACTTAGGTCTACCAAATCTGATATTGGTTTTCTTATGATAAAATCTGTTATAAGCTGCTGGGTTTTTGCTTTTTTAGCTTCCTTATAAAGTTCTTGATAGCCAGCCATACAAACCTGTAAATTCCGTTGGAATTTTAATGCACGTTCCACGTTAGGATCATGAGTGAGAAAAAATTGTTCCATACTGGTACCAAATTTTTAGCCATCGCGAATTAAATCAGAAGTTAGTTTATGCATTTCACCTTCACCTTCACCTTCGTCACTACGGTTCTCATTAATACCATTAACTGTTATAGCTTCAATCAAGTCCTCATCATCTGAAGGTTTTTCAAGCATCAAGCTCCTCTATTTTCTCCGAGATAATATTTCGGCTATATGATGATGCTTTGGAACTGATGTTCGATCCAGAAATTACTGATCGTCGAATGGAATCCTCACTCTTTATGGTTCCTGATAGTCGCTTCACTTAAACTAAAATCTTTACCAGCAGATGTGGGCCCTACGCCTCTCTCAAGACTGTCTAAGATTTTTATTTTAGTTTCCTAAGAAATAGCTTGTCGCTTCCGATTATTTTTCGTTGGTTTAGGCATCTTATTAATCGGCTATAATAAAAATTAAAATAAAAACACTTAATAAAAAATTTTTAAATCTAAAAAAAATAACATTACCAGTTTATTAAAATTTCCTTATATAAGTAAAACTTCTTAAAAATAATAATTTTTGCAGGAATTTACCAGTTTATTAAAACTTCCTTATGTAAGTAAAATTTTCTAAAAAAATATTTGCAAAATAACAATCAAAACAAAATTAAAACATAAAATTTTTCCACGAACTGAACACAACAATAAAATTTAAATAAAAAAATAGAAAATGCGAATTCAGTTTCTTGATTAAATATGTACATATAATAAAATTTGGGTATTCCCCGATTTGTATTTGAATTTTGACATAAAAAATTTAAAAAGAAATATTTTTTTTGGAAATAGTGTTAAACCGAATATTTCGTGCAAAAAAAGAAGATTTGTTCCTTTTTGTGGACCGTGTTATTTCAAAATCGTGTAAAAGAAGAGTAAAAATATAAATAGCGTACGGAATATTGTTAAGTTCTTTAAAAAATCAACAATTAGGAATGGTATTCTACAAGATAAAATAAAATTTGATTTTGGGCATGAATTACTATTGATTTTAGATGTAAAGACTTGTTGGAGTTCAATGTATATGTTAGAAGATGGGAGAATCCTAAAAATTTTAAAATTAAAATATTATACAATAGGGGCAGATAGATATAGAATAAATATACATATTCAGAAATAAATTAATGAAAATTGATTCGAATACAAGATAACTATGATGATGACAATTTGGTGATCTATCGACAATTATGACTATATTGATTAAATTATTTTGATTATGACATCGATTGTTTTTATTTTTATGGTGAAATTATTATCATCATTATTATCATTGTTGTTGTTATTATTATTATTATTATCATTATTATTATTGTTATTATTATTATTATTATTATTATTATTATTATTATTATTATTATTATTATTATTATTATTATTATTATTATTATTATTATCATTGTCATTATTGTTGTTGTTATTATTGTTGTTATTATTATTGTTATTATTATTATTATTATTATTATTATTATTATTATTATTATTATTATTATTATTATTATTATTATTATTATTATTATTATTATTATTATAAATTACGAACATATGTTGATTAATGTTTGTTTGGTAAAGATCATTTATATGTATTTTTGGTGCGCGGTAACACAATTAAAAAAAGAAAAATCAACCATTTGGTTGATTACTTACTTTACAATGAATGTTTACTCAGCCTAATCAATTTTCGGAATAGAATAATTAAAAATATTTTTGGTGCTTTCCTTAATTATATTAATTATACATAATTGATTATACACATTATATATCTCAAAAATTGTACAAAAAAATAAGAAAAAACAACACATTACAATAATATTTTATATAATCTCTCCTATTTCGAGAACAGTGTCAAAAACTTTATTAAAAATATTTTTAGAACATTTATTAAGTAGTAATATACAAAAAATTAATATACAAATTAATTAGCTTTTAATTGAACTAAACCTTTCTATATATGTAAATAAATATACTTAATATAAATTATTGAAATACTAAAATAGAATTGTACTTTCTAAGAAATCACCCCACAATAGCAAGTAATGACAAACAACAATTGTCAACAAAATTTTTGTATATATACAGACTGATATTTCAGTCAAAGCACCCAAAAAATCATTTGCGAAGAAGAGTTGCAAATTCAGTAATTGATATTGCAATATAATTTGAGCATACAGATTTACATAACCGAGCTCAGGTAATAACATTTAGAGACTATAAGCAAAGAAAACAAGACAAAAAGAGAACCCTATATAAAATTATATAATTGACTGTGTGAAAAGGTGAATATTTTATTTTTGTAATATATCATTATTGTTATCACATAAAAGTTCGAAAGAACCAGTGTTTGACTTATTTATTTATATAAGATCATCAAGTTGAGATTCTTGGAACCTCAACATATAATATGATTGATATCTTTACTAGAGTCCAAAACCAGAACAAAAGCTTTGAAAGATTTTAATTCTGCGGAATTATTACGTAAGATACATTTTGAAATGTTAGATGAACCTAGAATAGCATTAAAGCCCATTAAATTAACAATAGAGGCAATCAGCCGAAAGGACCCTACTTTAATATCTGTGGATTTTGCATTAAATTTTATGTTATAAAAACTAGGAGAATCAAAAATCCGATATAGCTCGAAACTAGTCTACTATTGGGATTTGCAATGGGTATCACAAAGCTTGTAATGTTTATATTATTTTAATGTTAGACATCCGTAAAAAATATTTTACTCCTTTACAAGTTAAAAATATGTATGCACTTGTAAACAGTTTCTGTATATAGACGGTGTCTCCAGAGGCGAATATAATTTTTCATACGCCATGTTTACAAGTTTGCAGATATTTTTTCTGTAATTTAGCTAATTTGCAAGTGATGTGATTTCCAGTGTAACGGGTAAAGTATGCAATAGAGTTGAATCAGCAATATTGTATACTTACCTAGCGCGAAGAGAAATCTTCGTGTCTCCTGATTAGTACTGATAGCCAAAAGCTTGAAACTAGTCTACTTTTGGGATTTGCAATGGGTATCACAAAGCTTGTAATGTTTATTAGAATTTAATTGTCAATATAGTGAAAAAAATCGATGGGCGTTTAAATCGAAATTTGTTAGATCTAATAAAAAGTTTGAAAAACAGAAATTTCGCGTAACACACATATTAAACTTTTCCAGGAAATTAAAAATCTTCAACTAGGTCTATAACTTCAACAAATCGTGACAGATTTTGAACAAAGTGCTATATAAGCATTCGAACAAGAATTTCCTGGTATTACGAATACTAGATGTTTCTTTCATCTGTCTCAAAATGTTTGGCGAAAAGTGCAAGATTTGGGATTAAAAAAGGTACCAAAATGACCATGAAATTGCCCGCTAGATTCGTTTGATTCCTGCAATAACATTCATTCCTGCTGCTGGTGTAATTGAGGCATTCGAAGACCTCGTTGAAAATGAATGTTTACCAGAAGAAGCGATAGTAATTGCCAATTATTTCGAAGATAATTATATAGGGAGAAGACAAAGACGTAGATGACAATTACCTATTTTCCCCATAGAACTAAGGTATGTTTATGAGACAACGCTTAATGACCAACGGCACACAAGCGACGACGTTGAGGGATGGCACAGGAGATTTCATGAAACGTGTGTCACATTTTTTCCGAACCCCTACAAATTCATAGAACCCTTGAAGAAACATCAAGCATTACAGGATATTGAAATCATACAATTGATTGCCAGTAATCCCACAAGGCGTAACAAAAAATATGCAACCATTTCTATACGTATTAATAATATTGTTGAAGATTACGAAATTCGTAATAAAATTGATTATCAAGGTATTATTAAAAGCCATTTTGTCTTATACTGTTATTATAATCAAAATAAAATAATAAGATAAAAAATAAAACCGTTGGTTATTGCATTATTATTCTTATATTCTATTTTAAAAATAAAATAGTTATATTTACCGAATTTCTCTATAGGAAATATATCATACAATATACACTATATTCAAACTTCATTATTAATTATATTTATTCTTTTAATATAATAAATAAATCGAAATTGTCACAAATATGTTATAACGAGGGCGAAAATTCCGTAAACCATTCAACACAAATCACTCTTTTTTCATCCTATATATATATATATATATATATATATATATATATATATATATATATATATATATATATATATATATATATATATATATATATATATATATATTTATTTTATTAGAACACAGTCGAAATATTTTTAAATTTCTTAAAAAATAAAAATTGAAAATGAGCAGAAAAATTTTCTAAGACATTTTAGTGTTTGGATTTTTGATCTTGGTGACCTTCGACTTTTGTGAAACCTTGTAAGGTATGGTCCAATATGTTCTCCATGATGGTGTCGATCTGTTAAATGATTTTTTAGAAAATCAAAATTTTTGACCCTTTGAAATAATTATCACTCGATAAGGTAGATAACCCCAGGGGCAATCACCTTTTCTAATACGAGAACAAAACTTTTTTAGATTTACTATATTTCTTTTTCTGATCACTGATCACCTGATTCTCTAGGCTTCTCTTTGTTTCTTCGACAACTAGCGGCTTGTCTGTACCTGGGGTCTCTTTTTAAACGGTTTCTGATAGGGCAATTATTTATAGAATTGCAATTAATTATTTCCTAGGTAAACATTTGAGGGTTTTCAAATTATTTTAATTTGTTTATCCTAGATTGGTGCTCGAAATATTCCGTCTCTTATCTGATCTATCGGGTCTTACTGTTTATCGAGTTTCCTTCAGTGCTCGGGTTTCCTATGGGCTCGGGCTTTCCATTACAGATTAATTAATTTATTTTTTCGCTTTAACTTTCCCTGTGAACACCTTATTAAATTTTCATTATAATTTCTGAACTCGTCTATCGATTTGGGGTTCAACCATACCCAATATCAACCCCGTTCAAAATTAATTTTTGATTTTTAGTAAGTTTTAACTAATTTTGCACTTTTATTGATTTTACCAATATTTGTTATGCTTTTCTTTTATATATAAAGTTTTTTGGTTTTGGCAAAAAAAAGTCACAAAACCAATCTTTTTATTATGTCAATATCCGTGGTTGACTTCATGTTGTTCTAACCGAAGGAAAAAGGCAAAAGCCTTTTTTGGAGAAATATTAAGAAAGACTTTAGAAAATATAAGTAGAAAATACAATTAGAAAATATAACATACGAATTTTTTTTCTTCCCGTCATTTTTCATATATTTTTCCTAGTAATTATAATACTATTGTAACAAAGTTGACCATTTATCTTGTTAAATTCTGAATCAAAGTGTTGAGGATGTCTAAAATAAAACAAAATTAATTAATAAATGCGTAAAATGATGATAAATAAATAAGGTGTTGTTCTGGAACTCAGTGAAATAGGAGTGGAAAAGATATTTAAAAAATTAGAAGGGAACAGAATAAAAGTAGACAACTGAATAAAAGGTCATTTCTAATTAACAAGTACAAGCGCAAAAGAAGAAAAACAAAGTTAAAATTATCTTGTTATCTCGATAGCCTATAAAGAAAAGAAAGGGGGAATCCGAGAGCTGGGATCGTCAAAAAATTATATATCTCGACAGCTGTCAGAGATTACGGAGTGCCCGATGGAACAGTTAAAAAAATGAATGCATTATTAATAAGTTCCTTAAGATGGCAAAGTATAAAAACTGGATACAAAGCAGGAGAGACGAAAACAATTTGCAAGATTTTAAATTATTTTGAATCATGAAAACAGACAAGAAAACTTGCGTACTGAATTAATAAACCAGAAATAGATGAGGAATTCAAATCAAGTCAAAAGACAATCAGATCTTGCGAATAAATTGTTGATATTGTATTCTACATACACATATAAATAGTTATAGTTATAACGTCATAATTCGCATCAAATAGAAATAATATATACAAGTTTTTAATTGTTTAACTGCGAATCGCTTAGGTCATCTATCAGTACGGCAAATAATATACTTAACCAATATTTGATAATTCTAATCGCCCACAAGATCTAGCACCCCAAGCGATCAGCTGTATTGCCTGCCCCGGGAGACCGGAACATTAAACATATGCGTATCTCATCAGTAGCTGACGAACAACAGCGTAAATAAAATGAGACGGGAAAATTACGGATTTAAAAAAAAATTTAAATAATCTATTCATAAACAAATTTAAAAATCAAAAAATTTCAAATCAACTCCTAACAAAACATTACCGATCGATAATATTATTAAACCAAATGAGAATCATCCATACAAATACACAAACAAACAAATTGATGATGAGAGATAATTTCACACCGACATTGCACAATGCTCGAATACCTTGGACATTTGTACAGACCGTGATTAGGAAGCTGCTCACAACATAGAGAATCGATCCGACGTCGACACAATTTATGTTCAACCAATCACTCGAGAATAGAGATTTGTCCAATTGAGATTTCCACCAAATGATAGGAATGACAAATAATCGATAAAATCCGTTCAACGTTAACATTTTCAACAACATATAACTATCAACTTTGATTTCGAATATCTTCAGGAAAACATAATAAAATAAAAATAATCCACAACTGAGCAATAATTTTTCGATCAATTTCATGTAAAAAACTGTTTTTAAAGCTGCATGGAAAATGTTATCGGGAGAGAAATTGTCCATCATAGATTGCTCTACAGCCCATCCAATATAACCTTCAATTATAATGCATAGAAATAAAAGTTTCGAAAGACTGGCAAACAATGGTTTGTTAAAAAGCATGTGTCTATATGCTTCTAATCTGAGAATTAATAAATCCAAACTGATCAAAACGTTATCATATTCAATGTATTTGTCAACGAATTTACAACAATTTCCACATACTATCATAGCTACAACTTGCGGGGAAAATTCTCGAATGATGTGAGTTTGAGGTGTACCACATTCGACACAAATGTACTTGCTAGACATATTTGTTTGAAAATTACAATTTTTAATAAAAAATATTTTGAAATGTAATCGTGAATTATAAAGAGGTTCTACTAAACATAATTTAATAGAAAACGTACAATAAACCCTAAAACATGATTATTTAACTAATATTAAATAAATATAATTTATTTAAATTGAAAATAGTTTACATTATTTAAATTCAAAATTACTTGATAAAACAAATTATGATTTTCTAATGGAATTGGGTTTTATTTCAAATTCTAATTTTAAAGAGGTTTTTAAACTCAATAAATAAAAGTTATAGTTTTTAAAAATGTGTTTCAATACAAAGTCCGAATAATGATCAGTAAATTAAAATAACAATTTAAGAAAAATATATATATAGTCATTGTTAATTTGAAAAAATATTTTGACCAAAAATCATCTGAATTTCAAAATTACAAGCGACTTAGTGTTTTAGAGTTGTTGAAAACAAACATTGTGTACTTTGAAAAATTTATTGGTAAACTGTAGAATTCTCCCAACATGGTTTTAAATGCAGCAATTCAGTCGTAAACTATCAACAGAAATGTTACATGATTTTAACCTCATTTTACAAAAATCCTTTAATCGTAATTTATGGATTTAGATAATTAGTTTCAAGAAATATCTGGCATTGTAAAATGTGTCCTAGTATTTTTGGGATAATCTAACTTTCTCCTTGTTTTTTTTATTTTAGGGTAAGCAGAAATTCAAATAATGTAGAGAAATTAAAACAAGTTCAAAATAAGACAATTCTTTTTCTCATTTTTTTCTTGTAAATGAAAAATAAATCTCCACATATAAAGAAAATTTGAACATTGTTAAAAATCATGGAAACGAGACTAAGGAAATACAATAAAAATATAGCAGATTACAGATGATAGATGAATTCTATTAGGGTGAATAAAAAGTATTTCTTAAACTAAACATAAAATAATATATTAGGTTGGTGCAAAATTGGCTCTAAAACTTGGTTATTACCGAATATTATTAATCAAAATAAGAATTGTTAAATTTGATAAATTTTTGTTGATAAATTTGTTGTCGTTTTTCTCGTTACTACTCGTGTTGATTGGATTGTGTCAGCTTCGATTAGTGGCTTCAATAGAGGAGCGACCATAACCTTCCTTATTTTGGGTTATTGAGTTGGTGATAAATTTAAAGTTCTTACTCTGACTTCAAGCGTGTCTTTGACTGATACACAAATAGCACTTGACAACTTATACAGTGCTTATTACAACACTCAGTGAGGAATAGCACTTGTGTATAACACCGGATTGAAAAATCTCTAACTACTGATTGGTTTATCAACTGGGACTTTAAGCTGGTTGTTTTCATCATATCTTTATTCAAATACTCAAGTAACTTCTTTTCGTTTAATTTGTCAACTAGATCTTTTCTTCAAATCTTCTCCAATAATTATTCTTCACAATTATTTTTCACAAATCGTTTTTTTTCAATAATGTTTCGTCCGACTGTCAAATTTTCACTCTATTTTTGTCTCACTTTTTGTTTCAATTTCGCGTCACTTTTTTTCTCGGGTTTGTCTAATTTTGTCTCAGTTTTGTGTCAGTTTTATGTTCACCAGTTTCTCTTTATATAGCTTGCTTTATTTGTGGCACTCAAGATAATCAAATGTTTTTCCACTTTCTTTTTCCTGCCTTTCCTGACTGTTTCAATTTTATCTCTGATGACTGTCAAGATATTTTCCCTTTTTCTTTTTTGTTAAACCGCCTTCTCCTGACAATTCCACTATCTTTGACAAGCTGTCAAGATAAGAATATTGTTGTTTTTTCTATTTCCCCGATTTCAAAATTCCTTTTTTCTTTTTGTACCAATTAATTAATACTGGCCTTTGTTTTTGTTTTCGAGTTTGTTTTCTTTTGTTTCATTCCTCTTTCTCATTTCTTTATGCTTCCGTTTTCTTTTCTGAGTTTCCATAGATCGTCCCGTTTGTCAAGACGAACTTCCCCCAGGTAATTTTATTTATTTATTTATAAATTTTTTATTTAGGTATCCTCAACACTTATTTTAAAAATTAATTTCTACGCTTCGAAAATTTTGAAATAGACAAATTTTCATTGCCTTTACCATAAAGTTGGTTGATATTTTGAACAGTTTAGAGTTGCACTACGTCCGAGTTTAAATTCATAATAATAAATTTAGCGAAAATCCTGTTTTCATAAATAAAATTTAATAAAATAAAATTTTTGTAAACATGAAAATAAAAATTTAAAATTACGCAATAGTAATATAATAAATTTATTAGATGAATTTAATAAATAAACTCCGGCAACCTTGAGAATATAATTTTATTACAATAATTTTATTAATAAATTATGATTGAATAATAAATTTATTGAGTAGTAAAATTATTGTCAAAATAATATAAATGAAAACTCAATAATTCCACTTCATTTGTTAAATGATTTCTAAAAAAGTTAAGTTCATTTTACTTTTAAATTTTTAAAAAATTTTAATTTCAGAAAATTGACATAATTTCTAAAGATAAATATGACCCAACACTGCCAAGTAAGCCCAAATGACCAAATAATTATTTTAATTAATTTTTAACATTTAAATATTTAGTAACTAATTCCAATGATTCGGAACTTATTGATGACATAAGTAATAACTATTTTTTTAATTTGAAATTTTAATTTTTGTAGACTCAGTAAACTTTGAAAACGAATTTTATCAGGATTTATTAGATTTAAATTCCAATTTAATATTAAATAATAATTTTAATTGGAATATTAGGCATGACGATTTATTTATTGATTCATGTAGTATTTCAACCCCCGAGGAGAACGATTTGGATGATGTCGACAATATAAATATTCAGGACCTACTTGAAAATGATAACTTCAATTATTCACTTGATGACAATCATAATAATCAATCGAATTGTAGTAATGTAGTTGATTTTTCAAAACTGTCATCAGGGTTTTCATCTTTTGAATATTCGAAAACATTTGAGGGAAATCAAAATAATAGTATCAATCCCTTATCTGAGTTCCATTTGATACCGATTAATAATTCCAATGTGTTCTACGAATCGGGATATTTAACAGATAAATGTTATTATGTTAACCAGCAACACGGATTTTCATCAATAGATAGTGGTTTTGTAACTCATGAAAGTTACACGTCTTTCTCCAATGAACCTGACGATAGTAAATTAGTTAATATAAATAATAAAAGTACTCAAAAATGTAATCAATATATTTACCAATCTGATTACTCATCTTATAATTCCAACCAATCATGTAATCAGGAGAACTATTTCAGTTCTCAACAAATAAATTGTCCAATTAAAAACTTAGGCGATAATACTCAATCAATTCCATCGAATAAACTGCAAAATGATTCCAAATCAATTTGCAGCAAACGAGAAGAAAGTTATTCCAGAAAGGTTTCAGTGATAAAAGCGAGAAAGAAAAAAGAATCATCAAAATTTTATTACGAATTAATGAAGAATGAAATCGATTTCATTCAGGAGATTAAATCAGAACTTGGTAGAAAAAAATCAAAATTAGAAATGTGGAAGTTTTTATTAATTTTACTAAATTCGTTTCATGAATTAAATTTGAATTTAGGAATTTGCTGGATGAATAAATCCGAAAGAATTTTCAAAGTGACAAATTCGAAGAAACTTGCGTCTATATGGGGAATTATACAGAACAATAACACAATGACTTATGAATCAATGTCGAGAACCCTGAGGTAAATTCATTATTATTATTAAATGCAAATAATTTAATTTAGAAATTATTACAAAATAAAAATCTTGAAAAAATATCGAGAAAGAATGTCATATCAATTTTATCCAGATTATGTAATTTGAAAATTTTTGGAAATTTACTTTTAATAAAATATTATTTTAATTCTTTTTTTATTTTAATGCCTATTTTCAGTAATTTTTTTGTTGGAATAAAATTACAAAATTTTTTATTATAAAAATAAATTAAAATTGTTTTCTTCACTTAATATATTTTGTTATGTGTAATGAACAAGAAATTAAAAAAATTCCTCGAGACAATATTATCAGCATTATTAGCGATTTATTATAATTAACAAGGTTATAATGTAAAATGTAAAATATGCAGATAACAGATGCTCGGAAATATTTAATATTAAACTTGAAGACTCAAGTTATGCAAAATTTCATGCAGATAATCGAATTTTAGTAGATTTTGGAAATCGATGATAATATTTTTGATTCTTTCTGTAGTTTCCTTATTGATTCTTCGAGATGGATTTGGTCGTTGGTCTGCGATGTACTGTTCGATCTTAATCTAATCATATTCTGTCTTTAATGTATCGATGAATTTCCATTTGGTCGGATGATTAGCTCCGATTATTTCGCTGAATCCTCGATGCCACCCTTCAACTGAGTTGTTGGTTCTGGCAGATCGATTTGAACAGCTTCGAAACAGTTCCATAGTGGATTAGCGAATAATGAAGCACTTCGCTGTTACTGATGTGACTGGTAAGGGTCTTGCAAATGTTTTAATGCAGACTATGCGTAATCTAGAAATAGATTCAAAATTCATGATTGGACAGGGTTATGATGGAGCTTCAGCAATGAGTGGACGATTTCATGGGGCACAATAATATGTTATGTTAGTGATGAAAATAAGCTATAAACAAATATGTCCCACACGATGGATTCAACGCCACGAGTCCGTCCTAGTATTTATGGAGCTTCAAAAAGCTGCAATTTCTGCAATGGAAATTATTTCTGAATGGGATGAGAAAACAACTTCTTCTGCAATTCAGCTTCTATCTGTTATTAGGAGTACAGAATTTCAAGTATAGCTTCATGTTCTTGCCAAGGTTTTTGCTATAACCCTACCGCTAAGTCCATTACTACAAACAATAAATCTTGATCTGGCCGCTGCAATGGGACTGGCAGAAAATGTTGAAGAGGTGCTAGAGGAAACACGACGCGAAATATAAAAGCAATTTAATACCATTTTCAGTGACGTCAAGAAAATATGTGACGAACTTAATGTAGAAATACGAATTCCTCGTCTAAACGGAAGACAAGTTCATCGCTGCAACATTGTAGTTGAAAATCCTGAAGAGTATTATCGTATTGCCATCTTCATTCCTTTTGTGGATTCCACAAAGATGCAAATTCACGATCGGTTTCTGAAACATAAAAATATATTGCAAAGTTTTATGTGTCTTTTGCCAAATGAACAAAACTTTTCATCGGAGCACGAAAATTCTGCAAAAATCCTTTTAGAAAAATATAATAGTATTACAAACTGTAGCATAGTTGAGGGCATTGGTGAGCTGAAGCTATGGTGGCGCCATGTTTTAAATTCTTCGAATACACCAAAATGCTCATAATGCATTTTTAGCATGCGACGATTCAATTTTCCCAACTGTTCGAAAATTACTTAAAATATTTGCTACATTACCAGTTACAACATCAAGCAGTGAACGATCTTTTTCAACATTGAAACGAAACGTATTTACGCAACACAATGAGTGAAGATAGAGTACTCACGCAATATCTCCAAAATATGTAACTGAATCTCGGTTGTTATAATCGACTACCATGTTGTGAAATGCTTCATTTATGCGGACGTATTCTTTCTTTTTCCCGTTGTTGCCCCTAGCTCAAGTTGATGACGGGAGGTTATCGAATATTGATTCCACAGCAATAATTAACTAACTACATTTAAAAAAAAAACTTATTATTTTATATAGACTTAAATTTATACCATATAATCGGGTCACAGAAGAAGCTATTGTCGTACACCACAAATGCCCTAAGGAATATACAGCTATTTTTAACCACTCGCTGTTTTGTGATCGCAGTTTGATAATCGCTTTTCAATTCAAATATGATACACTAATGACTTCCATAATCTTCCAAATTTCGTCTCAATTTTCAGTAAATATTGATTCTTTTTAAAGTGCCTATCGTAACTGGTTTTTTATTTTCAAATTAAAACACAAACAATACTGTATATTTATTTTTTATTCATACTTCTCTATCATTTAAGTTAGTCACTCCAAAATCAAATAATTTCCACTTTACTTTATTACTCGTTAATTGTAGCTTTCACATTTTATAATTTCTATACCTAGATTTCAAAACAATAATTATTTACCGAATTTCCTAATTTCAAAATGAATACCAAATATAATTAAATCAGCCAATCATAACACAAAAAAAACAAATCACTTTCATTATAATTATATATCAAATAATGTTTCGAGACAAAAATCCAAAATTTACAGAAATTAAAAAACTATATCATACAATTTCCCATTTTTCTACTACATCAACAATAAATATATAATATTAGCAAAATTGTTGTTTTTCAAATTTAACTACAAAGGAAACCGCAAAGCAGTCAATTTATTGAAATAATAAATAACAAATAGTAATAATCTAGAGATAAAGTTTATTTTATAGCAATAATTTCGTGAGGAAGAAAATTGACCAATCATAATATAGAATCCATTTCATTGGCTTATTATAAATAAAAACGTAAAAAATTCTTTTTTTGAAAAATTTTTTACATTCATGCATTATTTTGGATGAATAAATATATATATTTTTTCTGCTCTTGGAAACAACTAATTTGAATTGTCTAGTACAATAACGAAATGAAAGAATTACGCATCGAACAAATCAATAAATAAAATGAATGAATGAATGTATATTTATATATAAAATGACAAAATCCCAGTGAAAAAAGATCAGTTTTGTAAATTGAGACTTTCTGGTTTTGAGAACAAGAGGATTTGAAAATATTTCCCATTATCGATTAAATGCTTTTTGCTCTATTACATATATGTATATATAATATTAAAATTGAACCAACAACAAAATGTTTATTTATATATATATTTATCCGTCAAGGAAAGGAAGAAAAAAAAATCAAAAATAATATTTTGTTTAAGTGACCGGATCTGATCTTGATTTATAGTTTTGATCTTGAGGAATTTCAATGAGTTGTTATCTTGGGATTGTTATTTGCCATTGACGTAAACATGCTTGGGAATAGCTGGACTAGAATCTCCAGATCGTAGCAAAGGAGCATTAGAAGGAGCTACTGTAGACACGATGCTGGCAACCGTTGTTCCGGCTATCCTAGAACGAGGGTTGTTTGTCATTAGAGTTTCCGGTTTAGAGCTACTGGGAGATTTATAGATTGTCGCGACCGATGGAGATACACTTTGGAGCGCTGATGAATGGATGTTGAATAATCCATAGCTGGAAAGAGTTGTTTGGAACGAGTTCGGTTGGTTGATCATTGAGTTAGGTGGTGGAGTGGAGAGGATTTTTTGATAAGGTGTAATAGGAACAGATATTGTAGTGGGAATTGATGTAATAGAGTTGTGTTTATAATAGCTATTATCCGGTTGCTTAGAAAAAGATGAGACTGGAATAGAGTTTGACATGGAAACAATTGGTAACTGACGACGGTTATTTGACGGCGATTTGTTAGTTAATGACGATGCACATTGACCTGAAGTAGACAAACTAGTTTTTGGATCATAGGTCTTCCATAAAAGAGATTCCGGTTGTTTGTTGGTTCTAGTTTTCGATGATAAATTATTATTTGTAGATGTCTGAGCAACAATTGAATCTGTTGAAGAGCAAGATATGTTCGAAGAAACCGGTTCTTTTGGCTGAGTGTATTTATTAGCATGACTGAAATTTTTTTTATTGTATTAACTTAATAAAAAATCAAAAGAATAATTTAATTGTTGTCAGTATCTATATAAAAAATCTCTCTTTGGTTCAGCTAGGAATGAGATTAAAAAAGGATAACTACATATTGTTTTGACACTTAAAACATCGATCGGGAAATGCCAACTAAGTCAACACGTATATATATATATATATAGCACATAATTTATTTTATAAGGGTTCATTTTAAATTTTATATATATATATATATATATATATATATATATATATATATATATATAAAATTTAAAATGAACCCTTATAAAATAAATTATGTGCTATACTTCTACAATAGATTGACTAAGAAAAAAATATTGCTAATTTTCAAGTGGTTTTAATATAATTTTTGTGTGGCTATATAAACAGAAATAATAGTGAAATTAGCCTGCTGAAAATTTAGAAATTTCATGAAACATTCTGAACAAATTCTCGAATAAGAATTGTTGAATTCAAGAAAACATTCAGTAAAATTGTGTCAGTACACACCTCAAACCAGTTCGTGACTTATCCAAAGGATTTTGAAGGATGTATTTGATCATCAAGCTCCTTGAACTGGAAAGAGCATGGAGAGTTC
This sequence comes from Schmidtea polychroa, assembly GCA_959609185.1. NCBI lineage: Eukaryota > Metazoa > Platyhelminthes > Tricladida > Dugesiidae > Schmidtea > Schmidtea polychroa. Next base: position 28,358 of record CAUHTR010007405.1, on the reverse strand, counting down.
AAATATTCCAATTTTTGCATATAGTTTTATA